>WSYH01004056.1:0-57981 GCA_036426205.1 Ascaphus truei
CCATTACACTCTAAAACAATGGGCAAAATGCTGCTAATATTGTTAATGTAGCTGCTGCATTTTTGTACAGTCAGTATGTCGTTCCAGAAACTCTTTGTTCCTTTTACTAATTCCTCAATGTTGGACGGTTTAACAACCTTTCTTTTATGATCCTTCAGCGCATGCCACACCAGTTCTATGAGTTTCAAATCTGGTGATATGGAATGGGAGGGGGAAAAAACAACAGTTTAAAACAATGAGAAACAGTTACTGTACACTGGAGCACTTACTCCGGTGGCGTCTGAACCCAGTTGATCCTGCAAGAAAATAGGCACTAGAGGTGGTATGTTTAGGGTCATTATCCTGGTAGAACCGGTGACCACCAGATGGGAAATCATGTCTAAAGTATTTAACCATACGGGTGACAATATGCCCTTGGAAAAATACTTTATCCGTAATTCTGGAAACAAGAGAAGAAACAATTATGAAAAAACTGAGCATTGGGGTACAGTAGTACAGTGCATAAGGCTACAGCATGTGACTTTGTACATTATGTTACCATCAAATATGATTATGCATACTGTTCCACGTCTAGAGATCACACCCCACAAATGCATCTTCACTGGGTGCTTGGGACGCGGTTTCAGAGATAGGCGTCCTTTTTTGTGGAATGCAAAAGTGGCAAATATCTCAAGAGCTACAGTTGTCTCGTCAGTAAAGATGCACATATTCCTAAAAAGCTCTGAGAAACCCCAACTATTACCACATAATATATATGCATATAAGTGTCAAAAGAAGTGCTAGTGGGCGTGGCTAAATGTATACAGCCGCGGCCCCTTTTATTCTCCAACATCTCCGATTTTTTTCGGGATTTTTTCGGAATGCCGCGCACTTCACCGCACTTCACCACATTCATGCCGCATTCTGACCGCATTCATACCGCATTCACACGCGCGGTTGATGTGTTTATTAATAATGGTTCGGATTTAATTGGTTGCAATTCTTCGCGTATCCGCCAGATGGCAGATATTCATGAATTGTAATGCGCATGCGCTTCAGTAATGTGTCGACTTGCAGGTGTTAAAAGAATACCACAGTGGTCCATTGTAAATTGGCCTTGGGACTTAATGAAGTTACAATAATGTATAAATTTAGGCATTTTCATATTAAAGAATACAAGCGCAGTGTCTGGTCTTGTGTTATTGTCCTGAGAGTCTCGACATGAGTGCACAACTGCAGTCCGTGTTCCAAAAACCTGACAAAACATACGCTTATTTAATATGAGCCGCGAGTAATGCAACAGATGATAAGATGGCAACAGTTGTTCAAATTTATCAGTATTTTATCGAAAACTATGACTTTAAAAATTTTCACCAGATGCTCGTGTGTGGAAGCGTGCAATAAGGAAAAAGTTATGTATCAATCCATGTTTTTTTCGTATTGATCACGATGTTATTGGAGGGTATTGGTGTGTATCACCGGGTTTTTCCAGAATCTATGATCATGGAGACTTCTAAAGGCGAAAGGTCATGTTAAAACCAACTAAGAAACGTCAGTCGCATGCAAGAAATGCGCCAGCACCAGCACCGGCTTCCAATAACGGTCCGACCGTCAGTGAAAACCTGGTGACCGCCCGGATACCTGCAAATTACCGGATTGTTGTTTTTCTGTACACTGTAGGGAGACAACTCTTCTGGTCGACAACATAAGTGAAGAGAATTATGAGAAGAGTGCATTAAGGGTCAAATACACTCTGCTGCAAAATCACAATCTCACTGTATCCGAGACCAGCATAAAGAAGATGAGACGCAGAATTGGATGGAAATATGGACATGTGAGGTTAGTACTGGACAGTACAGGAGGTTAAAGTGTTGTTTAAGAAACTGTACTGTACCTATAAAATTATTCCTTGTCATTACAGAGCGTACCCTATGATAAGGGACGTTAACAAGATAAAGAGAGTGGTCCAGGCCCAAGAATGGATTGACAGTGGAGAAACTTTCCAGGATTGCATCTTCACTGACGAGTCTACTGTATCGGAGAGATTTTCCACCTTTGCATTCCACAAAAAAGGCTGCATATCTATGAAGCCGCATCCAAAACACCCAGGGCGGACATTGCTCTGGTTGCCATTGAATGTTGGGAGGCTACACAAAGTTACTCAGGAGAACGCAGATGACAGAGTTCCCTAACCGCCAAGTTTGGAGAGGGAGCTGGTGACTGCCCGTAGTCCAACCCCTGATCGATGACACGCGCCGACGTCACGAGTCATCTGACGCGGAAGTGGATGAGATCGCCGATCGAGTGAAGGAGGAGGGCTGAGATTCACCGAACCTGAACAAGCAGACGAATAAAGTACCTCTGTTCCTGCGGTCACTCTTAGTACCGAAGTGCCTGTACCAGCTATCCTGCTGTGAGTGTTTATAATCGTTTTTAATTGTTTATAAACCTAACTTTACTACTCTATGGGCCTTGCGCTTTTTTCTTTTTTGTCATACCCAGTGAAGATGCATGTGTTGGGTGCCATCCCTAGGTGTGGACCAGGATGCATCGTCATCTTTGAAGGTACAGTAAAATGTATGTCACACGCTTTTGCCTTATGCACTGTACAGTACTAGTGTGCAGTTTTTTGAGCACTTTTCTTTTCTTGTTATAGGAATCATGAATAAAGCTTTTTTCCAAAGCAAATTGTTCCTGAGATTGTGGAATACATCACACGTGAGTTCCCAGATGGTCACAGGATAACGATCCGAAGCACACCGCATCAACAGTGCATATTCTTGAGCGCGGTATCAACTGGGTGAAGACGCCAGCGGAGTAAGTGCGGTAACCGTGTCTCATTTTTTCCCACTGTTTTTACTGTGTACTGTATCTCTTTAGTTAATTGTCCTTTTTTTTCCCCTCCCTCCAATGACAGATCGCCAGACTTCAATCCTATCGAAATGGTCTGGCATCAGCTGAAGGACCATATCCGAAAAGTCGTGAAACCCTCCAAAAAGGATGAGTTGGCGCAAGGCATAATGAGTTTTTGAAACGATGTAATCACCGTGGAACAATGCAATAAATATATTGACCATATTGCGACTGTGTTGCCCATTGTGATTGAGCGTAATGGGCAAGCATCAGGAAGGTAGTATGGTATAGTATTGTACTGTAGTATTGTAAGTACAGTATGATACAGGTAAGTATGGCACAGATTTTTTTTTCCTTGAGAGAACAGCACTAGCCATCTGGTTACAAAGTATTTAACAGTAGTCACAGTATACAGTAGTTCCAGTATAGACTTGTTTGACAGTACTAATTGCATACTGTTGTCCAATATGGAGTAGCTATACAGTACACAATGCCATAATATGCCCCTAACTGCTCAATTTTTTTTATTTCCTGAGAGAGCAGCACCAGCCGTCTGGTTGCGAATTATTTAACAGAAGTTACAGTATACAGTAGTTCCAGTATAGACTAGTTTGACAGTACTATACAGAACACAATGCCATAATACAGTATGCACATAACTGCACTCATTTTTTGTTTTCTTGTCTTTTCAGAAAAAAAGGATGGACTGGGGTAGAGAGGGGTATCATGTAAAGTTTGTGAACTGTTTGTACAGTTAAGTGTATCTAAACTGCAGTCATGATGTACACAAAACCTCTCCTCTCTCAATGAACTACTGTACTGTACACAGAAAGAGGAAGAAGATAAAGATGGAAAAATGTATATTATTATATATATTATTATATATTATTAATTAATATTATTGTCAATGTGCATTATTCATGATTATCCACCGGCCCTCAATTTTCATCTGACAGAAGAACTGAATAAAGACTGCATTTTGTATTATTCATGATTATTTGTATATTTTTATTTTTTGTTCCTGATAAAATAAAATAAATATTTCTTTACATTCATGATAATCATAATCATTGACACCCCCCCCCCCCACACACCTACACCAAAGAAAAAGAAAGAATGACAAAAAGTGGTAATTTACTGCATCAACAACATTAATCAGATAATGGTTTTTTTTAACTCTCAATTTCACAGTGCTGTGCAAATCAGATTTATATATCAAATTCGAGAAGGGATTATCAAAAGCGTTACCGTAAACAAAGCCTCAAAGGGTTGGGGGGGTGGATGGGTGAGTCATGCGCAGTAATCATCATCTAGCTCCCTTCCCAAAGAAGATTACAGAGAGGTGACTCAAAGCCAACAATAGGAAAATTAGGCAAGCGGGCACAGAGAGGTGATGCTCGGCTAGGGAAGGACGATTAAAAACACAATGACAAGCTTTAGAAACGGAATGGTTCTGGAGAGGTGTCTGTCGATAAGAGGTTCAAATCCTTGAGCGAGCCTTGTGTGTGCATGGGGGAGGAGGGTACAGGGTACAGCTGCATGAAAGATTAGCTGTACTGCAATTCAAAGAAATTGCATATTTTCAAAAGTCAGGTCATAATAATAATTTGATCCCTACACCCCCAAATACATAAAAAGCACACAAATCAACCATGTGCCGTCAAACGCACAGTATCACAGTCAAAAGCTACAGCACAGATTGAATATCGAAATATCAAGATGGTTTAGGCAGGCTTGTGGAGAAAATAAAAATATAAAATGAGGAGAAAAAAATATATATATTTTTTTGGTCACTCACCCTTGAACTTCTCTAGGAAGCAGTGGCGAAGTCACAGATGCATGCGCAGTAATCATCAGCTATGTACTGTAGCTCCCATCCCAAAGAGGATTACACGCAGGTACAGAGAGGTGATGCTCGGCTAGCGACGGACGAGTAAAAACACAAAGACAAGCTTTTAAAACCGAATGGTTCTGGAGATGTTACTATCGATATGAGGTTCAAATCCTTGAGCGAGCCTTGTGTGTGTGCGCAGGGGAGGAGGGTACAGGGTACAGCTGCATGAAGGATTAGCTGTACTGCAGTTCAAAGAAATGGCATATTTTCAAAAGGCAGGTTATCATAATAATTTGATCCCTACACCCCCAAATACATAAAAAGCACACAAATCAACCATGTGCAGTCAAACGCACAGTGTCGCAGTCAAAAGCTACAGCACAGATTGAATATCGTAATAACAAGATGGTTTAGGCAGGCTTGTGGAGAAAACAAAAAATAAAAAATGAGGAGAATTTTTTTTTTTTTTTGGTCACTCACTCTTGAACTTCGCTAGCAAGCAGTGGCAAAGTCACAGATGCATGCGCAGTAATCATCAGCTATCAAGCAGGAATGTGATTGAAACCAGAAAGACACACATTCAAAGGAATGGTGTGGGAGAGGTGTACTGTACTGTAGATAAGACAAGAAGTTGAAATACTGCAGTGCAGTAAATTATCCTGTGTGTGTGCAGGGGCAAGCGAGGGGAGAGTGCAGTATATGACGAAATTTGATACTAATACAGTACACTCCTATGCGTTTCAACAATTTTCAAATGAGACATACAGCACTGCACATGCATGTATACATATGCAAATTTACAATTACTGCGCGCGCACACGCAGACTGTGTACTGACGTAGGTTGAACTGCTAAAGTATTAGACTTTGAAGACAACAGCTCGAAAACGCCCCTGAGTTTTTAGACGGTATTGCAGACAGCGCTAATAAAATGCTAATATTACGAGCGCTAAAATACCGCAATATACTCCGGAAAAAAATAAACATACCGCATCTGCCCGCGGTTATCAGAGTTATGCCGCTGTGGCCGCACTAGGATAAAAGCGGCCGCAGCTGTACAACAAAAAACAAACAAAGATGCCCAAAGCTTCTTCCAATGTGACAAAAATACACAGTACAATACCTATATATATATATATATTGTAAAAGGGTCATTTAGTTTAACCCTTTGGCCAAAGCTTCTTAAGCCTGCTGCCACTTACAAGGCATGACCGTAGCAGGTCTTAACACTCACCTGGGTTAAAATTCTTATTTACCTGTATAATTACAGGAAGAATGATAGCATTGGATCTGTCGTAACCTGCAAAATGGAACTGACCTGCCAACTTGGAAAGCAGGTCTTAAAATTAGGTAAATACAACCTCAGATGAACATATATATACACCGTGTCATGATTTATTTAACAAAAATAAAGCCAAAATGGAGAAGCCATGTGTGAAAAACTAAGTACACCTTATGATTCAATAGCTTGTAGAACCACCTTTAGCAGCAATAACTTGAAGTGATCGTTTTCTTTATGACTTTATCAGTCTCCCACCTCGTTGTGGAGGAATTTTGGCCCACTCTTCTTTACAACGTTGCTTCAGTTCATTGAGGTTTGTGGGCATTTGTTTATGCACAGCTCTCTTAAGGTCCCGCCACAGCATTTCAATCGAGTTGAGGTCTGGACTTTGACTGGGCCATTGCAACACCTTGATTCTTTTCTTTTTCAGCCATTCTGTTGTAGATTTGCTGGTGTGCTTGGGATCATTGTCCTGTTGCATGACCCAATTTCGGCCAAAGTTTAGCTGTCGGCCAGATGGCCTCACATTTGACTCTAGAATACTTTGGTATACAGAGGAGTTCATGGTCGACTCAATAACTGCAAGGTTCCCAGGTCTCGTGGCTGCAAAATCAAGCCCAAATCATCACCCCTCCACCACCGTGCTTGACAGTTGGTATGAGGTGTTTGTGCTGATATGCTGTGTTTGGTTTTCACCAAACGTGGCACTGTGCATTATGGCCAAACATCTCCACTTTGGTCTCGTCTGTCCAAAGAACATTGTTACAGAAGAAGTCCTGTGGTTTGTTCAGATGCAACTTTGCAAACTTAAGCCGTGCTGCCATGTTCTTTTTAGAGAGAAGAGGCTTTCTCCTGGCAACCCTTCCAAACAAACCATACTTATTCAGTCTTTTTCTAATTGTACTGTCATGAACTTTAACATTTAACATGCTAACTGAGGCCTGTAGAGTCTGAGATGTAACTCTTGGGTATTTTGCAATTTGTCAGAGCATTGCACGGTCTGACCTTGAGGGGAATTTGCTGAGATGTCCACTCCTGGGAATATTGGCAACTTTCTTGAATGTTTTCCACTTTTGAATAATCTTTCTCACTGTAGAATGATGGACTTTAAATTGTTTGGAAATGGCCTTATAACCCTTCCCAGATTGATGGGCAGCAACAATTGCTTCTCTAAGATCATTGCTGATGTCTTTCCTCCTTGGCATTGTGTTAACACACACCTGAATGCTCCAGACCAGCAAACAGCTACAACTTTGGCTTTAATAGAGGTGGTCACACTTGCTGATGATCAATTAATCAACGGCATTTGATTAGCAGCACCTGTCTGCTACTTAGTATCTTAATTTCTATGGAAGCAGTAAGGATGTACTTAGTTTTTCAAACATAGCATTTCCATTTTGGCTTTATTTTTGTTAAATAAATCATGACACAGTGTAATATGTCATGTGTTGTTGTTCATCCGAGGTTGTTTTTACCTAAATTTTAGACCTGCTAAGGAACAGATGATTGTTATTATGTCCTGATATATAAAACCATGTAATTCAAAGAGGGTGTACTTTATTTTTCACATGATTGTATATATTAGAGACAGATGAACAAATCATAATGTAACAGTAACATTGATGCTAATTTTAATGGAGTGCAAGATTGTTCATGTTTTACTCTTGTTAGAATGATTGAAATTGATGAGAGGGTAATATAGATATAGTGGAAGGCGGTGGTAAATTTTATTTGCTAAAAATGCCACATGATCTATGTCCACATTCAGACCATACTGTATGGATGATTCTGAAAACAAGGACACTGAGATTGAAGGGCGGGAGTCCGGTTCATATTCCATTGTACACTCTTCGTGATTATGGGCAAATGTACCTATCCCTCAGGCACAAGAAAAATAGTTTCAAGCTCTACAGCACAGGGACTCATGCTGCAAAAATTATATGTCAGCACTATTCAAGAAAACTCAGTTAATTTTATTATTAAGATGACACAGAGGTCAGAGAAATACAATGGAGGAGGGATCAAGGACAAGAGATAATGCCTTTCACTTACTTGCAAGTGCTATTATTTTTAATACGTTTTCTATATATTGTTCTAGAATGCTTTACAAACTTAAAACCTTTGCACTTTCACAAAATACTTATTTTCCTGAGTTTACATTTTTTTTTACATACAAAACTAAGGAATACAAAAGTGTTACAAATATTGTACCAACAACTTGTGTTTGTACAGGGCACAATTCTTAGTTAAAAAATTAAATATAAAACATCTACAGAACCATAAAAAAAACATTGATTTCCACATGTTTTATCAGGTGCCGTATAATAAACAATGTTTTTTAGATAAATTAGTCAACAAGGAACAGGTTATGATTTCAGTCTGGCCTGTAATAGTGATATATAACGATAATGGTGCGCAATATCAGTGTGTGCACTGTTAATGTATAATCATAGTCATTGAAATATAGAATAGGAACACTGTAATTCATTCATAAGGTAAAAAGTCCATAAATGTGTATGGGGGAGGGGGGGGCAAATAAAGACCTAGCAGTCAGTCTACTTGTCTACCGCAAATATTGGTCAGTTATGCACAAACCCCTCTGAACACATAAACATCCCCATAAAAGGGTCAAAGGTACAAATATAAGGGCTATTGCCCATTATCTGCCCTTGGGGGTATCCGGATGATCCAGTAGTGAGTAGTATTCCAAAGCGTGCAGTCCTTAAGTAGAGACAAATGGTAGTAGATGAAGCAAAGGAGCACAGCCACAGAAGGTGAACCTTATTGAAAAAAAATGCATGGGCAACTCCAGAGTAAAAATGAAGGGTCTTTATTGTATAGACTCACAGGAAGATGAACAGAACAAACGCACCAATGCGTTTCATCCCGTGGGACTTTCTCAAGGTGTACAGAACTGACAATCAAATCTTCTCTAAATAGCTGTCATTTCACGCCAAAAGCCTCGCTGTGACATCTGCCCAAGACCGTCCCATCATCCGGTGCATGGGATGACATCACCAATGTGCGTGCGTGCCAGCTGTGAAACACATGCTAGCACCACCCCTGCCGGGCTAGAAGAGAGAAGTGGTTATTAAAACCAAAAAACTTTATTAACAAATGCAAACAAACACAAACTGGATATGAAAACAGAATATAAAAATAGTAAAGAACCTAAGAATTGCATAAATACATACAGAAATACATGTCATTGTATCACACACGAAAAAACAAACCCATAAAAAAAATATAATATCAAATATATCCATCTAATATATCTAAAATGATAGTAATATAAGATATAATTAAACACATCAATACATGAGATATAATCTCAGTGCGTGTGAATATTAGTAAGCAATTTTCATGTATATGGAGAACAAGAAATTATAAATAAATGAAACCAACTTAAATAATAACTCAAAAAACATGTATGTAGTAATAATAATAATCATCTGTCTGATAATGACCATGAATATACTATAATCTTTAACTCCACATGAATAATCTTGGGGACTATATAAATGGAACATAAAACACAGATAAATTAAATAACGAAACACATAATAATCAATATGACTATATATATTATTGAGAATATATAAAGAATAAATAATTGATCTGAGTGACTGAACCATATTCATTATAGAAAGTGGGAAAGATCCCAGTCTATAATCATACCGTGAGGCACCCTGGTCCCTAGAGTAAAGATCCAGAATGCCTCACGTTGATACAATTTTTTGGTCCTATTGCCTCCCCTAGATAGGGGTGGAATGGACTAAATGCCCTGAAATCTAACATTTTTGATTCCCCCTTGGGGGCAGTGGGTGAAATGTTTGGGAACGGGGTGATTCAAATCTCCCTTAGAGACCAGTCATAAGTGCTCCATTATGCAAAGTTTAAGGTTCCTAATGGTTCTTCCTACATATTGGCTACCATATCCACAAGTGATGAGGTAGACAATGTTGGAAGAATTGCAATTAATAAATGACATAGTTTTGTGTACCATTCTAGTTTTGTTAGAAATAAATGTTTGTGACATATTCATATAATTACAAATCTTGCACTTATAACACGAATAAGAGCCCCTGGGGAGAATGGATTTCTTATTTATCTCTGAAGAAAAAAGACTAGGAGATAAGGTATTGGCTAGCGTCTTTGCCTTCCTATAAACCACATTGTGACGGTAACAGGGTACCTCCTTGCTCAGAAAAAAATGAAACTGAATGACTCATATTATCTGAATAAGATGCACCAGACTCTGCATTTTGAGCATCATTAGGCGATGATGTTTTTTTCAAAATTGACTTCTTGGACCTTGGACTAAAATGATCTTGGACTAAAATGTATTTGTCATAGTCATCCTCATGAAATTGTTTTTCTCAATCTGAATATATCAGTTGATGTGTGTAGTGAAACATCATTCAGACTAAAGTTTACTTTAAGGATGTAGCAGTGAATGGTTATCTCCATGCAGGGAGCAACCACCATCCAAAATGGATTCAAAATATTCCTCTGAGTCAATTTAATAGACAGACAGAACTGCTCAACCATGTCTGCTTTTGAAAATCAATCACGTCGACTGATATCCCAGTTTGCTTCTATGAGGTATGACTCTGACATAGTCCAAGATTCTTACAACAGGGTGAGAGCTATTGATAGAGCAGACCTTCTCAACAAATCTAAAATTAGATCATGTGATAAAAAATCTGGCATGAAGAAGAAGAATCAGTCATCATTGTGTAGTGGTGTTAAGTTTATTACTAAATTCAGTTGATATTCTAAACAAATTGCAGGTGCTTAACCGGCATTGGATTATAGTCATGTGTGATCCACATTTGAATAAACATCTTACTCCCAGGGTTCCTGTCATTTTCCGCAAAGCTACCAACATTAAAAACCAACTGGGCCCCAGTAGGCATAGGGACTTGGTCCCTGTCACGAACTATGAGAGTGGTCATCTTGGTAGCCGCAGATGTGGCAGGTCGAGGTGCATAATGTGTAAACACATGACTGTATCAATGCTGTGGCACTGCTGTAGCATTTGTATGAGCTGTGGCACTGCTGTAGCACTTGGTATGGGCTGTGGCACTGCTGTAGCACTTGGTATGGGCTGTGGCACTGCTGTAGCACTTGGTAACGGCTGTGGCACCGCTGGGGCACTTGGTAACGGCTGTGGCACCACTGGGACACTTGGTAATGGCTGTGGCACTGCTGGGGCACTTTGTTATTTGTTATTGTTTACTAACCCTTTTCCTTTTCCGTGTTTGTTTTGCACGTGTGTCTTGTAATAATTATTGTTGATTTATTGTTGATTTAATTGTGTAACACATTAAATGTTGACATAATATTAAAAGAATGCATTTGACAATAAATGATTTACTCTTTTATCCACCTACAAAAAGGAATCTATTCAGTGTGAATGTTTACTGCATGAAAGATTGTTGTTAGATCACAACTCATGCTGGTGATTTAAAAACTCACAAAATACATTTAGGCAATTTTAACCTCAGATGTGACAGGTTGTATTCATTAACTCTTCCGAAGTGACTCACATCTGCAAGTGTCCTATTTTCATCAATCTGTTTTTGCATATAAATGTACATATTATATTGTCCAAACATGTGAGACTACCTTCCATTACTAGTGATGACAATGAAGATGCAGGTGGGGACACCTGTTGTGGGATGGGAGATGCCGGGGCCACTATATAAAATTAACACATAACAATATTTCATTATGTAAAATATGTAAACATGACAGTATCTATAGTGGGAGTACTTATGATTGTAATGAAATTGTGGGTAATCAGCGCATTAATAAAGGCAATATGCTCGGCTGGTTACCCCTATTTCGTATTGGGGTGAAGGGGTTAATTTTATGTGCATGGTACATGTATTATTTTTCCCTCTGTCCCTTATTGTCCCCATTTTGCAGGAGTTTATGTGCCTGCAATAGTGTATAACATAGTACATTGACGTCACTGACTTTGGATATAAGATGCCGCTGCGAACGCTAACCCACAAGTTAAGTGCATAAGCTTGGCGCGGACTCTTTGTTCCAAGTATAGGTATCCATTATTGAGACTGGAAACCGTAACCGCAGAGTCAATTGAATCAAAGGGCTGTGGTTACCCATCTCAAGTGGTTCTCGGATACAATGTATCTCCGTCCCGGTTAATGGCGCATCTTGAAAGGCAACTCGCAATTGGAGTGGGAACTCGGTCAATTGACGTGAGGACCCCGTAACCGCAAGTCAATTGACGTGAGAAGCCCATTGCCCTTCATTGCCAGTTCAAGAAGAAGCCATAACTCGGGAAGGAAAAGGGCCAGCAACCTGAAATTTGGTATGAAGCCCAAGTGTAACACCCTAAGCACCCACATATTAAAAATATAGTTGTAGGACAAGGGAAACATGTATTTTTAATAAAGTGTATTTTTGCTGCAGTTTTAAATGGACGGGCAGGATGAGGGTTTTTTCTACTGTCATTGAAATGCACACAGGGACCAAATGTTTTGACACCTATGAGCTGGGGCACTTTCCTATGCAAGCTTCATAGACCCCATGCTGAGGCAATGCCTGTGAGTCTAGGGAAGTGTTGCATATGAAAGCCCAGAGTCAGGATGTGCGAATTAGCCAGGATGGTTGCAGAATAGGAAATCCTGTTTGCCATCTGTGCTAGCTCACACCCTGAGTTTCCCTCCCAGCCTGGGAGATGCCAGGTAGAAGGGGGAGTACACATATGCTAAGCAGGCAAGGTAGGAATGTCGCACAGTCGCTGTGTTAGCCGGAAATCCCTAGAGTGCCCACTCTGCAAACTGTGGGCAAGTTGGGGATTGGTGAATGGGAAAATTCCCAAGAGGGGGATTAGGTAGGTATGTTAGGATCTCAAACCCTATATACATGCTCCCCGAGCTATCCCCGTTGTCTTTCATTTTTCCTTCTACAATGTGAGCGGACTTCCATCATGCTTCTACCAGCGGATAAGAGCAGCAACGATCCTGGGACGCAAAGAGTATATCACATCAGAATCAAGGACATAATTCAGCGCTAGGACTCTGTGATTTCTGGGGGTATCTATCAGACCCCAACGGACCAGAAAGAACTTGGCACCATTCACAGAAGGATTGGGCTGGCAATTTGCGCCATTGCAAAAGTGCTGCACTTTAAAGGATAGTATTCTGGTGCTTTGCACATCTCTGGACATTCTATTCCGTTTCTCTCTTCAGTAAGTGTTTTTGTTAAGTATATTCTGAGGTTGCCGGGTGTCTGTCTAGTAAGGAAATGAATGACAATTTATTTTGCTCAACTTGTGTGCTCAATCTAGTTACCCAAAAATATAAAATTGTTCTACAAGTCAGTCCACGTGACAATGATTAATTAATGATCATATTTGTACATATCATATTTAAATAGTGATCTACATCTGTATATGCTACATCTTAACATATATGTACATGTTAACATGATGATTACAAATATGATTTGAACACTACAACATACATACTATGTTAATGCAGATATGTATGAAGGGATATGTAGTAAAATAAACTGTAAGGGTCTACATAAACTGTATATGTTATGTATTATTATAGACTCAAGAAGTTACATGACGGACATTAATGAAATCCATGCTCTCTGATTACAATTCACCGCACAATTATTTCTGTAATGGGTGGATATTTGTTCTACTTCACTTTTAACGTTTCTGAGATGCAGGGGTAGCGCTGCATCTCGGTTACACTCACAGCACTCACAGATGCTAGTGGTGTGAGAAGGTGGCGGATCACAAATGTTAAAATTGTAACTTGCAAGAAAGTCATATTTCAAACACCATTTGTATATTTCGTGTCAAGGTAATTGTAAGGTTTTATTTTATTTGGATTTCAAATCACTGTCCACAACTTCTCTTCCCATTGTCCCCTTCAACCACCTCCCCCCTCATCCCTTCTCCCCCCTCCCCCCCAACACTTCACCCTACCATAACCCCCTCACCTCCCTCCCCCTTTCACCTCTTTGCTATCATTAGCTACTTGAATTGTTTTTCTACACAGGTACATCAGCGAAGTTACAATATCTAGCTATCTATATATGAACAAAAGTGTATATTATATGCTAAAAAATACCAACATGTAGCATAACAGTAAAAATCACCTCTGACCAATCATGGCATGGCTGTGTTAAAGTTCCTCTTCTTCGCCTTGGACATTCAACTATTACAGCCAGTACATTATTAGACAGTAATGCCCTGTTTTGAGGTGTTCAAGTTCTTTATATTCACTATATATATATGTGTGTAGAATTCGAAGAGAATAAACAATGTTATAATATATATATGTCGATTCTCAAACGTCTATTTTAAAACATACAACACTGTATTGTCCTCCTACTTGTCTAAACTGTTAAACAAAATATTGGATGGCACACAACTACTGAGGGAAATGCTAAAGGCTTCAATAATATTTATACCAAAAGAGGGAAAGACCCAACCTTGCGCTCAAATTATAGACCAATATCTTTAATTAATATGGATACAAATTTCTTCAATAAAATCTTAGCAAAACGTCTCAATAATTATATTTTATTTTAGTCAATCCAGACCAATCTCACTTCATTCCACAGTGACAGCCTAAAATAATATACAAGGACTATTAATATCAACCATAATAGCAATCATAACAAGAGATCAACCGTGATCCTAGGCCTTGATGCCGAAAAGGCATTTGATAGGATGGCCTGGCCCTTTATGCTCCAAATTATGAGCAGAATGGACCTTGGCAACAGGTTTATAAAGTGGATATAGGCATTTTACTCTTCTCCCACTGCCAAAGTATGCACCTCAGTCTTCACATCTCATCCCTTTAATATTTAAAAAAGGTTTTAGACAGGGGTGCCTTATGTCCTCCATTCTGTTTGCCCTCTGTATAGAGGCATTAGCATCCAGAATCACCGAACAACAAAATCTGGAGTGGTGATTGGGGAAACTGAACACAAAATATCATTGTTTATTGATGACGTCCTTTTATCACTGACTGACCCACATGTAACCGTATTAGAATTGTTTGAGGAATTGGATGAATTTGGAAGGCTATCCAATTTTAAGATTAACCCATCAAAGTCTGAGGCTCTGAGTCTACTTCTTTCCTTATAAAATATTAATACTATCCAAGAGCAATTTCCAATTAACTGAAAAAGGATAGATTATATAATTAGGGATTTTTATACTCCAAAATACTCAGAAATGTTTGAGCTCAATTATCCACCAATCTTGAGGAACCTAAAGAAGAATCTAAAAAAAATGGTATTCATTCCAGATCTCCAGATTAACCTGCTACTACGTTACTATATCTCTTTCATGTGCTCCCGGTGAACATTCCAATCCACCATATTGGAGACCTACTGTATTAAAAGAAGTAATAACATTTATCTCGAATGGTAGGAAATCCAGAAAAAAAGAGGAGCACTGTGATCAGACACACTATATTGAAGGTTTTAGCACAACCAGACCTATGAACTATTATTTAGCTGACACAAAAGTTTATTCATCACGAAACACAATTGAGCTGCTACAGACATGTGAAAATTATATGCAAACATTTGAATATACACATGAATGATCCGGTTCTGAAAGAGAGTCTCACTATCAGACCAGACTGTTGTTTCTGAAGTTAGAGCCCTATAGTAAGCTTTCTTAATGATCTTGTTTGACTAGCCCCTTTCTTGGAATCATAAAGTCATGTCCTGTGAGTGTCTCTTATACTCTGATATTGAAGAACAGTTCTGTCTTAGACACAAAAATTGTCCAATAGGTATATTGTTTGTGATATGTCTGGATTGATGGCTTGTCACCATTAGGAGTGTATTGGTGGAGGTAGGTTTTCTATAAATGCTTCTTTCAAGACAACCCATACTGGTTTTGGATACTGTGATGTCCAAAAACTCGATCTGTGTTTTACTCACTTGGAACGTTAATTTTAAGTTATATTGATTGGTGTTCAAAGTTTTAACAAATTCTTTCAACAAATACTCAGTTCCATTCCATACTAGGACATCATCAATATATCTGACCCACAACTCCACATGTCCTTTGAACCTTTCCTGGTTTTCCACGAAGACCACCATCTCCTCCCACCACCCTAAGTAGAGATTGGCGTATATGGGGGCACAGGTGGTCCCCATCGCGATACCCTGTACTTGGTGGTAGATTTGATGTTCAAAAAGGAAGAAGTTGTGGGTCAGAGTATATTAAAGGAGTCTCAAAACCAATGCACTATGTAGTTTAGTTTCCTCCCCTCTTGCCCTCAGAAAATGAGCTACAGCCTGAACCCCATATTCATGTGGTATACTTGAGTATAAGCCCTCTATATCCAGCCCTATCAAGAAAGTGTCTCTCTCCAGTATTATGTTTTCTAATTTCATGAGTATATCTTTAGTATCTTTGACGTATGATGGAAGGCTTGTAACATACAGGCGTAGAAAACTGTAAGATACACACTAACATGTGAGGTGATGTTATCAATTCCGGAAACGAAGGGTCTTCCAGGGGGAGGGATTTTTCCTTATGGATTTTGGGAAGATGGTAGAATGTCGCTGTTTGTGGTTTTTTCACAAGCATGAAATCATACTCGTGTTTTGAAATCAATTTTGACTGTAGGCCTCCTGTCAGTATTGTTGTCAATTCTTTCATAAATGCAATTGTTGCATTTGTTTTTAAAATTGTATAGCATTTATTATCTGACAGTATGTGTTTGCACTCAAATACATAGTCATTTTGATTCAATACAACGACATTCCCTCCCTTATCTAATGGTTTTTATAACAATCGCATGATCCTTTTCAAGATCTTTAAGGGCTAATCGTTCTTTAAAGGTAAGATTTTGTTCACCTTTAATCACTTTCATTGTCATGAGATCTGTAGTGACAAGTTGTCAAAACACATCTACATTTGCACTTGTTTCAGCTGGTGGTACAAATGAAGACTTGCTCTTTAACATTGTAAAGGGTCCTTCTCCCCTGGGTCTGGTACTTCCCTCAGCCAGACACTCAAGAAGTTCTATATTTTCACAGGTACACTGTGAACCAAAACACACAGAACCCCTACAAGCTCATATTGAACCCCCAAAATAACCACAATAAATATATGCATATAAGTGTCAAAGTGGAGTGCTACTGAGCATGGCAATATATATTTAAAACCAGAGACAGAACATGAAACACAGACAGATCTCAGTGCTACATCCTATGAAACAAATACACAGTACAATGCCTAAATAATATATATATATATATATATATAAGTATTTTTTTAAAGAAAATGGTCTTTTAGTTTAACTCTTTGGCCAAAGACTTAGTAAGGGTATCAGTGGTACCTGCCAGATCCAGAGTAAAGGGCTCGTACTCGGTGCCGAAGCCGAGGGTTGAGGAAGAGAGAGGTCCGGTAGGTCAAAGGTCAAGCTGAGATCGAGGGACGAGAGAAGCAGCATAGTGATGAGGAAGCCGGGGTCAAGAGCCAGGAGAGGAGTCGTAAGCCAAGCCAGGTCAAAACCTGAGAAGCACAATATCAAGCAAGAGGCAATCAACACCAGGTAAGCAGAAGCTATGCAGAACAATGATTCCAGGGAAAGAATGGGGTAATAAAGGTGGGAGAGACAATCAGAGAGGTAGGTGGAGCAGAGGTGTGCCTGGAGCATAAGCTGATAGGTGTGCGCTGTGATCCTGAAGCGGCATCAGCTGGAAAGCAGGGGGGCGTGAGTACAGCTGTGGTGAGTGCTGGGGGCATGACAGAGCTGCCTGTGCAGTGAATAAATTATAGCCGTGGCAGACCGTCCCGCGCGCGTCCCGGCCAACATGTCGGCCGCGTGTGTCAGCGTTGGCTGACACGGAGCCTGGCTGCGGAGGGGATACCACTGGGGAGAGGAAGGGAGAGCAGGAGCAGTCCCAGGCAGAGGTAAGGAGGGGTGTGAGAACCCTGCTTCCTTACAGTAGCCCCCCCCCCGTGAGGATCGGCCCTAAGAAGATGATCCTTCCAAGGTTTCAGCGGGAACTTCTTGCGGAAATGATCCAGAAGAACCGGAGCGTAGATGTGTCCACGAGGAAGCCAAGTGCACTCTTCAGGACCATAGCCCGTCCAATGTACAAGAAACTGGACTTTCCCCATGGTGAGGCAGGAGTCAACTATGGATTGGATCTCGTACTCTTCGTATCCTTGGACTGATACAGGATTTGGTCTACGGAGCTTATCAGGAAATAGAGTACTTCGCACAAATGGCTTTAACAAGGATGTATAGAAAACGTTAGGTATCCTCATGGCTGGCGGAAAGCCACAGGGTTGATTTGCTCCAGTACGGTGAAGGGGCCCAGGAACGTAGGAGTTAATTTGGGAGAAGGAGTCTTCAGACGAATGTTTCTTGCTGAGAGCCAGACTTTATCCCCGAGTTTATATCTTGGGGATGTTCGGCAACGTCGATCCGCCTGGAATTTAAACCTCTCTGTAGACTTCCGGAGAACCGACTCTTGGTCCAAGAGTCCTGAAGTACGATGATCCATTTGTCGGCAGCCAGAACTTCTGAGGAAGGAATGGAGATGGGAAGGCGGCTGGGATGAAATCCGTAATTTACGAAAAATGGTGATTCTTGAGTAGACTTGTATTTTGTGGAATTGATGGTGAATTCAGCCCAAGGTAGCAATTCAGACCAGTTATCCTGGGTCTCAGACACAAAACAGCGCAGGTACTGCTGCAAGGTCTGGTTGACTCTCTCAGTCTGACCATTCGTCTGTGTCACGCTGTGCTCACCACAAACGAGGCGGGACCACGGTGCTGAGGTGGGAAAGTATATAACGCCACCCACAGCCACAAGGGCACGTCTTGAGTATAGAATAGTCTGGATATCCAGGCCAGGGTAGGAGAGGTACAGATAGTAGTGGGTACTGTTATCCAAGTCCGGGGTTAGAGAGAGAGACGTAGTCGTATTACCATAAGCCAAGATCGGGAGCGGAGAAAGCAGAGTAGTCGTATTGCCGTATGCCAAGGTCGGATGCCAGAGGTGCGGAGAAGTCGAGAAGGAAGCTGGTTTGGTACACAAGGACAGGACTGCAAGACAAGACAGGACTAGGGAGGCAGAGAGTGATGAGAACAGCAACTGGTTCTATGCTCAGACGGACAGTCCAATGGCAGAACAGCAGAGTGGAGGTGTGTGCACAGGTGAGGCTGTGATAGGAGGCAGGGAAGCAGGTTCAGATGAGCTCCCTGGGGTGGAGCTTGAGGAGGGAGCATGCGTGTGTGCTTGTGCACCTGCATGCGGGATTAGCACTGGCTGCCAACTTTTGGGTGATGTGCCTTTAAGGCTGGGGCTGGTACGCGCGTGCGCACCAGAGCTGTGAGTGGCATTGGGGAAGCCGGCGGGAGCTGTGGAGGTGTGAATGGAGACATGGCACTGTAGAGCGCCGGAACGGGTGAGTGGGGAGTGCGCCGAGGGCGGCGTGGCTCCCCAAGCCTTACAGTCTGTGGGTGAAAGCCAGGAGAAAAAGACATAGAAATGCCGAGACTCTTGGTAAAGGCTCACCAGAACCTGGACACAAACTGGGAACCCCTCTCGGAAACAATAGAACTGGGAATACTGTGAATGCGAAAGATTTCTTTTGAAAAGCTATCAGCCAGACGGGTGAGGAGGGTAGGCCATTGAGGGGGATGAAGTGTACCTGCTTGGAGAAGTGATCAACTTCCACCAAGATGGTATTCATGTCCTTAGATCTGGGCAGTTCCACAATAAAGTCCTTCGAGATATGAGACCAGGGGTGTTCAGAAACAGGTAAAGGCATGAGCAAACCAGAGGGTTTTTGTCAAAGGGCTGTACTTTGAGCACAAATGGGGCAAGCGCTGGTAAACTTCTGAATGGTCTTTGCCATATTAGGCCACCAAAAGTTGCGTTGAATAAGGTCAAGGGTCCTCTTGAAGTCAGGATGTCCTGCAGAACGTGAGAAATGGCCCCATTCCAAGATCTTGGGGTGAAAACTGGAAGTAGCGTAGATCCTTCCCTCCTCTACCTCTAGACCACTCGGAATGTTACATAGTTACATAGTTACATAGTAGATGAGGTTGAAAAAAGACGTACATCCATCAAGTTCAACTATGCTAAATTTAGACAACAGATACTCTATCCTTTATCTATATTTACTTATTGATCCAGAGGAAGGCAAACAAAACCCCCCAGAGTAATATCATCCAATGATGTCTCATAAGTGGAAAAATAAATTCCTTCCTGACTCCACGAATTGGCAATCGGATTAATCCCTGGATCAACATATTTCCCATGTATACTTATTTGGTATATCCCTGTATACCTTTCCCATCTAAAAAGATGTCCAACCTTTTTTTGAACAAATCTATTGTATCTGCCATCACAGTCTTCATGGGCAATGAATTCCTCATTTTAACTGCCCTTACTGTAAAGAACCCTTTCCTTTGTTGCTGGTGAAATCTCCTTTCCTCCAGCCTTAAGGGATGGCCCAAGTCCTTTGTACTGCCCGTGGGATAAATAGTTATTTTGAAAGCTCCTTGTATTGTCCCCGAATATATTTGTATATAGTTATCATATCCCCTCTTAGACGCCTCTTTTCTAATGTAAATACATCTAATTTAGCTAGCCTCTCCTCATAAATTAGATTGTCCATCCCTTTTATTCATTTGGTGGCTCTCCTCTGGACTCTCTCTAGTTCCATAATGTCTTTTTTTAGGATTGGTGCCCAAAATTGTACTCCATATTCAAGGTGAGGTCTTACTAATGCTTTGTAAAGGGGCCTAATAATGTTTACTTCCCTTCCATCCATTGCCCGTTTGATGCAAGATAAGATCTTGTTTGCCTTTGCAGCTACTGCATGACTTTGGGCACTATTGCTAAGCCTGCAATCTACAAGCACTCCTAAATCCTTCTCCATCAAGGATTCCCCCAATTTATCCCCATTTAATTTGTAATTCGCCTTTTTATTCTTGCATCCCAAATGCATAACCTTACATGTATCTGTATTAAACCTCATTTGCCATTTACCTGCCCACGTTTCCAGTCTCTCCAAGTCCTTCTGAAGAGAAATTACATCCTGCTCTGATTCTACTGTATTACCTTACACACTTTAGCATCATCAGCAAACATGGAGACTTTGCTCTCGATGCCAACCTCAAGGTCATTAATAAGCCATTAATTAATTAAATGAGCCATTAATTGAGGCAGCTGTGCAGAAGTAGGGATATCTTGAAAACCTGGCCTGTTTGCGGACCTCGAGTACTGGAGTTGTGCAGGCCTGTCATAGTGCATGGTTTTCAAATATGTCCGTATTGTTACAGCTTTTGCCTATCATTCTACATATTGTATATTCTGTATATCTTTCTGTGTATACCCATTTGTAGTTTTGTTCGTGTGCCACACATTTAAGATAAATGAGCATGTTATTAAATGTTTAAATACAACACACATTTTGGAGTCCTTACGAAAGAAGGAAATTAATAGTACACCATTATTTTATTATATTTAAAGGCAGGACCAATTCAACGGCCAGACGTCAATTATGGGAGAATATTCGATTAGCAGTGTCCGCCTGTGGCAATCAGGTCAGGACACATAAAAATTGTCGTAAACATTTTGACAATATAAGAAGACATTTGAAGGAAAAAATTCAACTTGCCCGGAGACATGCTTCCGGCACTGGAGGTGGACCTCCGGCCTCATCTGTAATCTTAACAACGTTGGAGGAGCAGTTGCGTGACACATTTTTGCCAGTCCTTATTTCTGGTTTGCCTGGTGTTAGGGATATCGGCGTTTTCGATTAAACATTTCCAGCAGGTCACTAATTTCACATGATTACATGTTTTGTATATAAATGTTGTATATAATTTGACACTACACAAATTGTATTGTAATCTTGTGTATTATATTACAATGTTTATTATATTTACATACTGTACATGAACACTTTTTTGGATGTTGTATTTATCAATTACTTTTATAGAAGCCTTCTTAAATATATGAATTAACATATCTTATGTAGTTACATTTACATAGTATATTTCCTTTAGGTGCATAAGTTTAACAAGTGGAACGTGTAGCATATACAGATGCTCCTCACAACTGAAATGTGAGAAATACAATGATAACAATTGTATTTATCTTAAGTACTTCCAGTTGAGATACTCTCATGAACAAATGTGTGGTTGTCAAATAAATGTTTTTTGTTCTTCATATAGTGTCCCCTGTGCATCCCACGAGACAAGAAGAGGTGTCCCCACCTGAATCTTCTGTGTCATCATCAGTAGTGGAAGGTGAGGCTATAATGTTCTTATTATAGAATGTGTTCATTTATATGGAACAACAAACAGATGTATGAACACAGATCACATGCAGATCTTGGTGATATCGGCATACTTATTAATAGAAACTTGGCACATATGATGTTGCACTCATAAATTTCACTAAGAGATAGGAGGGTGTGTGAAGTTATGCCTCACAAGTTAGCATTTCAAATTAATATACGTTGCTACTATCTAAGGTCACTATGAATGTAAACGTTTAAGAAATACAAACATGCAATAATCTCGTATTACATTAATATATTGCCTCCACAGATATTCGTACTTTTTGTTGAATCTTAAATATTCACAAACTATAATGTATTGAAAAGGATTCCAGTGAGTCATCAGATATGTTTTTTTTATTTTCTACATAGTTTATCATAAATGTGCATCTAAAGTAGTACAATCACCAGCATTCATTAGCTACGAAGATTACATGATGTAAACCATTGTTGCGCAAACTGTATATGTAAATATTATTTATGGTGGTGGCGCTGGCTCTGCCATGAAACGTGAGTGGGCAAAGTAGTGTACGGCGCAGCCAAGCAATTGCAACTACTTTCTGCTTCCCTATGCTTGCACCGTGGACGGGGCTTCTCTCTGCACACAGACACAAGCCATCCTTGTTTTCCTGTCTGTTTTGTCGCTCCACTGTTAAGAAGCATGGGTGATTGCAACTTGCAGTACAGTAGTAGTAGTAGTTTCACCTGTGTTTGGGGGTGTTGTGATGTGTGTGTGTGTGTGTGTGTGTGTGTGTGTGTGTGTGTGTGTGTGTGTGTGTGTGTGTGATTTCATGCAGCGGTGCACAAACTGGGGGGCATACACTCTCCCAACCTTGGCGCTTGTGGAGTCAAAATGGTTTCACTTTGACTGTTGCTGAGCGGGTTTCAATGTACACACACAGCCACACAAACACACACAGATATTGGGCCGATCCATGCCACCCCGCTTGTGTGCCAAATTATGCTGGACAGCCTGTGTTCATGCTTTCAGAGTTGCTGATGTTACCGCTCTTAGTGGCAGCAGCATAATGTAGCTACCGAAAAATGTCGAAATAAGTATTTACACATTTGTATTTACATTGTAAAAAAAAGGACGATGTTTATCAGGCAGGGGGGGTCACAATAACTTGCATGGATGAAAAGGGGGCTCTGCATAATCATTTAGATCAACCCTGATGTAATCATTCACTCAATCGATAATGTTACAATGTCGGTCAATAATGCCACATCAAAAGTAATTTAGAATCAATTATTTTATATGAATATAATTATAATTTTACTTCTCAGGAATTTGAGCAACACACATGCTTACATAAAAATATGTGAACAATGTTAAATGTGACTTTTTTTTTCTACATACAGAGATTGAATGTAACGATCTTCTGAGTCCAGTATTAACACAAACACATCAAGTACATCATGCCAGGAACCAACAAGACAGTTTGGCAGCAATTGATGCCTCAGAAGCAAGGATGATTCAAATTCAAAATACCCACCATCATGAAATTATGGGAGTACATCAAACTATGGCATCAGAAATGAGGAATATTAAAAATATCATCGTCAAAATCCCAGAAGAATTGCATATAATGAATATCATACTCAAAACTCTTGTAAACACTCTAATACAAGGGAATCAACTTCAGACAAAGTCAACACCAAATGAAGGCCACTTTAGCGCAAACAATGATGGCTCTTTCTATGGTGGCGTTTTGTCACCACAAACTGATGTGCAACTTTCATCCAATGATGACTTCTCTGAAGTAAGAAACTTTCATCTTGAATCCCCAATGATGGTTGAAGCGATGCAGACATTTGTACAGATGAAATTCTTGAAGAGGCACCTGAAATAAGGTCAAAAAAAAGAAAAATATCAACTACACAAACAGAAAAAACATCCTTTTTCTGTTAAACATTGACAAAAACTGCTCCAGTCTATACCCAGGAACAAAGTGCACATGTCTTTTACCAGCCACAAACTCTTCCAGTCTATACCCAGGCACAAATTGCTCCAGTCTATACCCAGGCAGAAGGTGCACCTGTCTTTAACCAGCCACAAACTCTTCCAGTCTATAGCCAGGCACAAAGTGCACCTGTATTTAACCAGCCACAAACTCTTCCAGTCTATACCCAGGCACAAAGTGCACCTGTCTATACCCAGGCACAAAGTGCACCTGTCTTTTACCAGCCACAAACTCTTCCAGTCCATAGCAAGGCACAAAGTGCACCTGTATTTTAGCAGCCACAAACTCTTCCAGTCTATACCCAGCCACAAACTCTTCCAGTCTATACCCAGGCACAAAGTGCATCAGTCTATACCCAGGCACAAAGTGCACCAGTCTATACCCAGGCACAAAGTGCACCAATCTATACCCAGGCACAAAGTGCACATGTCTATACCCAGCAAAGTTGCAACCTTCTAACCCCCAGGCACAAGTGCGCCGTCTATACCCAGGCACAAAGTGCACTTCTAACCCACAAAGGCACCTGTCTATAATCCCAGGCCACAAGTGCAGCCTTCTATACCCAGGCACAAATTGCACTTGCTTCTAGTACCCAGGCACACAAAGTGCACCGTCTATACCGGCACAAAGTGCACCTGTCTATTCCCGAGGCACAAAGTGCACCTGTCTATACCCAGGCACAAGTGCACCTGTCTTTAACCAGCTACAAACTCTTCCAGTCTATAACCAGGCACAAAGTGCTCCAGTCTATACACAGGCAGAAGGTGCACCTGTCTTTAACCAGCCAAAAACTCTATCAGTCTATACTCAGGCAAAAAGTGCTCCAGTCTATACCCAGGTAGAAGGTCCATCTGTCTTTAACCAGCCACAAACTCTTCCAATCTATACCCAGGCACAAAGTGCTCCAGTCTATACCCAGGCAGAAGGTGCACCTGTCTTTAACCAGCCACAAACTCTTCCAGTCTATACCCAGCCACAAAGTACAGCAGCAATTGTCCAGCAACAAAGTGCAGCAGCGATTGTCCAGCAACAAAGTATAGCAGCAATTGTTCAGCCACAAATTGCTGCAGCAATTGTCCGCACACAAGTGCAGCAGCAATTGTCCGCAAGCAAAGGCGCAGCAATTGTCCAGCCACAAAGTGTCAGCAGCAATTGTCCAGCCACAAAGTGCAGGCAGCAATTGGTCCAGCCACAAAGTGCAGTCAGCAATTGTCCGCCACAGTGCATCAGCAATTTCCCAGGCCACAAAGTGCAGCACAATTGTCCGCCACAGTGCAGGCAGTCATGACCCAGAAACCATGACAAGTAACAGAGGAGGTAGGCCACGATAAAACTGAAGATGGACGCCACAACCAGGCCAGTTACTCTGTCACAATAAAAAATAAAAAAAATAACACATGATTTTTTTATGAATATTTGTTTGTGTTGTTTGTTGTTTGTTGTTGTTGTTGGTGTGCCAACAAATGCATACTACAGAGGCGGCACACTTTATTCCTTCCTGGCTATGCTCCGCCGGGAGGTGTCCCGGCTTGCTCGTTTATTTCCCTCGGCGTGCCGCGCGTCATCGATGCGCGGTCACGCTTCATCGGGAGTGTGCGCGCATAGCGCGCATGCCCAAGGCTCCCTGAGGGAGCCCTGGTGTCCCGCGATGTGGGGGATTGCGGTGGGGGTCTCCGGGGACCCGGCGACCCGGAGAGGGAGGGGGAAGCCCTGATCGATAGGACCGATCCTCAAGGCTCCGGCGCGCGCCCGGGACACCTCGGCGTGCGCCCGGTTTCTGTTGCGGCCGAGACCGGGCAAAGGTAAGAATAAACTCGGCCGCAACAGTATTTTATAGTTTCGTGTTTTTAATGTGTTGTGAAGGTGAAATTAGATAGAATTCTGAATAATTTGTCCATTAATAAATGTTTACATTATTACACATTTTTGGTTGATAAACAAAAATGATAATTATGTAACGATTATACTAGACAAATGTCCATAACAATTTAAGACAAATGTCATTTTCCCATAGACAAATTGTATGTCATATTACTCAATGTTATGTTTTGAAAATTAATCTAGATTAGCAGTTGAACATAGATAATTCTTGAATTGTAATTCTATTACACTGTGTACAAAAGTTGATACACTTAACGTTATGTAATAAATACATACAAATTATAATATTTCTATTCTAAAAATACTATTGTACATATATATGAAGTCGTCATAAAAGAAAACATGTGAACTTTATGTATGAATGTCATTCTCATTCTACTTTGTGAACTAACAAGGTATGAATGTGTAGAAAAAACTTCTATGTGTTTGGTGGCTTACATGTAGTATGAATGAATGTATGTGTGTATATAGTATATTTGCTTCATTTCATTTTAAACAGTCGCCTAAGAAGAGATCATGTGTATCTCGCGCTCGGACAAATAAAAGCATTTTTCGTTAGCTACAGTACGGAATCATCTATTTTTTTTTTTATTATATATATAATATATATTATATATATATATATAATATATATATATAGAGAGATAAGATTCTGATTAATATAGATGATATATTGTACATATATGTGTATATATATATATATATATAATACTATATAGATATAGATAGAATATGTTCTGTACATTGTACTTTACATATCTGTTATATATTATATTAGTGTGTTACATCTCTTTCTCTAGAGCTATCGCAGAAACTTTACATTTCGATACACAAGTCTTTCTCTATATACGAGTAGTCCTCCTATATACACAGAGTAGTCTCTCTCTATATCAGAGTAGTCTCGTATGATGAGATTATTCTCTATACAGATATGTATTTAGATTATCTATCTATACAGTATATTAACTTCATGCAAATATATATTATATCTATATATACATGGCTATAAAGACACATACACTAGATTTTTGACATCGAAACACCACAGACTTATTTGTTGATGCGAATGTATACAAACATATTCAGTATTATGTATTCATGTATATATGGTGTGTTTATAAATGGTTAAAAAAACAAATGATCTTACTAACCACAAACTCTTTATCGTTTGAAATGTAAACCACCTTTTGTGGCAGAATAATTGGTAAACAGTGCGTTAAAAATCATTACCATTAGAAAATATTTGCATTTGAAGTATTTGATCAGTGCTCTTATTTATAAACGACAAAAGTGTTGTATGGTGCTCTGAAGAAAAGCAACAAATAGTAAGCTTGATGTTTTTGGAAAATTAACCATTGAGTAGATAGCTGTCCAAAAAGATGTATGACTGGTATACTATGATCCCACGTAGCACCAGTAGTAAGGGATATAATCATAAACACCTGCCGGTGACCAGTACTATAAAACATCAATTCTATGGAACGTAAGTAATATCAAAGTAGATGGTCCAAATAAAGGTATAGATCAACTGAATAACTCACATGGGATGAATGTCCACGATATTGTCACGGTTTTGCTCGCCACAAACCTGGGTCGGACCGCGTGGCTGAGTGGGTTTGTAAAAGCACCGACCTTAGACCGCGCATCTGATCCGGATTGCGCAGTTCGTAGTCCATACGTAGCAGGATCAGGATAGGAGAAGACAGCATCGTCGTTGTACAAGCCAGGGTCGGACGGAGACATCAGATACCATTGTTCAGACAGAGTTCGGCAACAGATAGTCAGGAAGACCCCGCTTCACGCTTAGGAGCGCGGGTTTGGCCTCTGCGTGTGGGCGACCATGGCCACATGGTACTGGTCTCAGAGGTGGTAGCCGACCAGAGTAGCACACTGCCTAGCTGCCGGGTATACCGTGCACAGCGCAAGAGTCCTGAGCGGGCTGGGGAATCCTCTGTTTTTCCACGCAGAACCAGAAAGGGACCACGGCCTCTCTAGATTAGGGAAAGAGTAGCCCCAGGAACCAGGAAGCTGAAGATACACAGGGAAAGTTTCCGCTTCAGAGCAGGAAACCAGGATCCTGAAGACGCAGAGAATCCCCGTTGCACGCAGACCAGGACACGGCCTCTCTAATTAGGGAAAGAGATCCCAGAACCAGGAAAGCAGGAGCTGAAGACGTAGGGATACCTTTGCTTCAGTGCAGGAAAGCAGGAGCTGATGAACGCAGGGCAAACCTCCGCTTCAGCACAGCGAAGGCAAGCTGATAAACGCAGGGCGAAACCTCCGCTTCAAGTCCACAGAGGACAGGAAGCTGAAGAACGCAGGGCTAACCCTCGCTTCAGCACAGGAGGACCGGAGCTGAGAACCAGGGCAAACCTCCGCTTTCAGCACGGAAAAAACAATACGCGAAGCTGTTGCAGAACAGTATTGACATCTGGTTAAGGACTATGCTCGCAGGGAGCATTGTGGGAACACAGTACTTAAAGGCCAGCCAGGCCAATCCCCGTGCGGGGGGTGTGAAGTAGCCTGCTCCAATTAAAATACAAGGCTGGATTGCAGTGATAGATTGCACATTGCAGTAGATACCAGGGAAGAGTGTGTGGCAGTATTGCTTTGGTGAGTGAATCCCGGCTGGCAGTAATATCAGGTGAAGAGTTCTAGAACTGCGACCGTCTGCAAGGTAAGGCAACCAGTAAACCGCAGAGCGGATTCCTTACAGTACCCCCCCCCTTTCAGCGAGACCCTCCGGTGCGAACATGAGCACTCATAGATTTGGAGGCCGGGAATTGTTGCTGAAACCGTCTAGGATTGGGGGTAAGAGTCGTGGTCCAGAGACTCGTGGTTAGTCCTTGTGGTACCCCCCAACCCCCGGTGAGAACTGCGGCCATAGACAGACCATCCATGGGTCTCGGGCATCGGGTTGTTCCTAAAGTTCTTTAGGTGAAACAGGGGATCCGTAAACGAGCATCTTTGGTGAGTACAGTTCTAGGATATAGTTGGTGAAGAAACATCCTTGGTACTGGCTCCCCCGCCAAAATGACTTGGAATCCAGGGCTGTGAAGAATCAGAGGGTTCCAGAGCAGAAACGGCAGAAGCACCCCCACTGGAAACCCAGACTTTATTAAAGGAGCCAGAATCTAGGTTATAGCCCCGTGAGTTATCGAAAACCCCAGGAGGAATCTCGGACAAAAAAGTCTTGCTGACTACTGCATGTTGGAATTTGCGCGGGACTCTTCCTCCAGAATCTCCCAGGTAATGGTTAGTAAAATAGGCTGGTGGGAAGCATCTCCCGTATTGGTAATGGAGGTAATAAGGCAAGTCAGGTAAACCAGGCATCGAGACCGAAATCTTGGATACATCAGAGTATTTCCAACTGAGAGAAATAACAGGGACAAGCCGAATGGGTTCCGAGGGAAAAACTATGGTTTTAGCAGGAGCAGAGAAGGCAACCATAGTGGAGCTCTCACATACTGGGAAATCCTCATTGGGAGATAGTATGTCATGGCAATCAGGAAATAGGCCTTTGATTTTCATATCAGGAGCTTGAGAAAAAGGCAGAGCCAGGGTAGTGGTGGGAGGGAAGCTACATCAGAGCTGAAGTCTGTACCTCAGTGACAGGGACCTGATAGACACAAAGCGGCAAGTGGGAACCCTGGAAACTCTTAGTGACAGGCACCTTAGGAGCACAGGGAGCCTTAACTGAAACTGCAAGAGCCCTAACCACAGGAGTCTTTACCTGACAAAAACCTGAATAGGCATGTTTTCTGATGCACCAATTCTGAAAGCAGGACTCCTCCCAGTAGTGAGGGTGTCTGGGTTTGGCTAGTGAAAAACTCAAATGTATTGGACAGATGACTTAGAATCAATTAACTGAGTTTCTAGATTTGTTGGACATGTGTGAAAAAATCACCCTTTACACAGTACTTTAATTTCCATCCAGAGTCAACCCAATGGTTGCTGGGGCATATTTAGACGCAGAACTGAGGGACTGAGTTTTAGCAAGGGCAGGAAAACTAAATAGCTCAGATTAAACCCCAGGACTTGTAATATAGGCAGAATGATCACAGACAGAACTATAGTAACCACAGATATGCTGATCCCTGAGGATTGGCCCGGGCAGAGAAAACAGGGGGAAACCCCCAGCCAGGATAACTATTGTAGGAAAGGTTCAGAAACCGAAGGAAGTTATCACCATCTCAGGGACTCAGGACCAGTAAACACAAAACATGAGAGGAGAAACTGTATGCAGGCTTCTTACAGTAGTTATGTTGTGAAAGCGTCACTTTTGAGAGAAAGTCGTGTGTCGCAAACCTTCCTGGGAACATAACATGAACCCCAGGAGAAACATACAGACTACGTAATGTTTTTAACCCAAGCTAGAGAGGAGGAGAACAGACAGTACATGGGGGTTACAACATAACTGTACTGGTCCTTGAAGAGTGGTATTTGGTAAGGAATGTCTGGGAAACCCAGAATGACTACAGATGTCCACAATGTGGGGACTATGCGCTGAAGCAGGGATCACCGCTTATCTGGGCGACAGGTTGGTTCAGTTAAATACACGACGGGAGAAGGAACTCGTGATCGAGCTAGGGGAAAACCTGATTCTAATATCATTTTACACGGAAACACGAATTTAGGGCCGAGTTCGTGCGACGGAGCGAGTACTGTTGGAATTTGAATCTTAAGCAGGGGGATTTACAGATTACGCAAAGATTTCTAGGACTCCGTAAGGTAGGGAACCTTCAATGCAACGACGAAGTCTGCTGTCTGACGATGGGGACGATCATTCGGGGGTGCTGAGGACAAAATGAAGGCATTAACTTGGAGGGCAGCAAAGTACACTTTGACAGGGGTGGTTAAATGCACAGTGACCTGAACAGAGTAGTACTAGGTGGATCTTTCTCTGTATTATGGAACAGGACAGGGAGGAATCATCTCCTGCTGGAGCTATGGGCGTGACATGGCGCGGCAAGAACAGGAAATTACAAAGGAGTCTCACGAGAGAAACGTCCCCAAACAGTTGTAATTAATACCGAAATGACCTGGGAACAGAACTTAGGGATTGCTTTTCTTTCTCTCTGAATCGGTGGAAAGCGCACTAGAACTCGCTCAGCAGGGAGTGTAAAAAGTCTGGAAAACCCTCAGGAGCCTGAGGGTGAGAGATTGACGAGAAGTTTAAGGGAAAAGGGTGGACTAGGAACATTAGGCCTCCTGCAGTGAATGCCTATGATAAGGGAACATATGGCCATTTATGAGCCAAAATTGGGGATTTTGAGATCAGTAAGCCGCCGATAAGATGCATATCATACATCGCGCTAGGTTTCGGAGCCGATAATTTGGTTATGGAGCCATCGCAGACTGCCTTATAAGCCTGTGTTTCGACACTGAGTGACGCAGACGACGTATTTGTTAAATCGGGCTGTAGTCAACAAAAAAAAACAGCTTTGCAGGGGCTGATCGGCACTAACGAAATATGACTGATGTTATTAGCCTTGGTGTTCTCGCACGACACAACTAAGTTGGCGTTATAGGGACGGTAGAAACGATCGCTAATGGCTGCGGGACGGCCTTATGCAAAACAGCATCTGCTGTTAACATCAATGGAATCAGGAGAGCGGGGGACGATCTAAGCAGTATAGGTACTGTTTTACGTTTCTTGGCTCACCAAAACAAAAGCGTCATTTGCAGAACAGTGTGGGGCATTCCCTGCATTGTGGTGACAACAGCTATTTGGGTCTTATATTTGCATAACATTCGACTTTTACATATGTATGCACATTGTGGGTGTCACATTACTCAGTGCATGTTATGAGGATTGGGCAGAAGATGAAAATACTGGATACTACAGCTTCTTAAAAGGAGAACCCTCACATCATATGCACACATTTTACTCAACTGGGGACAGCACAATTATTACGAATGATGGTCACACATTTCAGCACATACGGAGGGCCGTGATAGGTATACATGTTCCTTACAGTTACACAACAATGCTTGTAATGTGTCACGGCACTTTAAAGCCTTTTACATGCTGAAAGTTCTCGCTGTTACAAATCTACGTTTGGGTACCTGCCCATAATGTTCATGCACGTCACTTATTTGTGACGCTCATCACCATTGCAAGTTTTTACGATTATGTCACCGTATGGCTTACAGCCTTCAAGACCTGGGAACGGGTATACACGACAGTACAGTAAATATCCATCATGGGACACCTTTGTAAAGCCAATTCTATAACCAACTGTCCTCCTACACAAAGGCCTCAATATGCACACGAATATTCATTGTTGTCCGAACAATGGGTCACAATAACGATGGATAATACACATGTGTACACAAAAAACCTTTTCCCGACTCATCTCACCTTTGTTGTCCTCATTACAATGACTGACTCTTGCGTTCGACGGAAGTGTTAGCAATGCATTGCAACATGCACAACTATTTATTTGTGCAAAAGCAATCTTTGTACAAAGCTTCACGTCACAGTCATTGCCAAATATCATCATTCCTTGCAGAATCACACAACAATACTTAGAAACGGACAAGTGCACGCTTGCGCCAGAAGACATTATTAATGAAGGCCAGTTCGCATTTACAGGCCAAGCTCTTATTAGTAGTAACACCCTTGCACACAGTACGTGTCATGAAAGGACAACTATTTAGCCGACTTACCTGCTCATGTCACAGCTCTCACTTTCAAATGGCGAATGGGATTTGGAGCGACGGACGATTCTTGATTCTATGACAGTGACTCATGCTGATGCAAGAAGAATGAATAGGGGCAAGGGTGAGGTGGCACACACGCAGGGACATGTGACATTGACCGGAACTGATGTGCGATGACGGACACAGTTCAGGGTGAGGGCACCCGTGCACGAGGACAGGGTAGAAGGGACAGTGAGATCAGGATAGAAACAAGAGGAGACATCGCTAGTGCCTCGTCCGCGTCTGTAAATTTCAGTGGAGAGAGAGGGGCCGGGCTGTGTAGATGGGCTGAAGTGATGACAGGAGATGTGTAATAAGTCGCTATCGTTTGAGTCACAGCAAATCTTATCTCTTTATGTGTGGAATAAAGGGTGGATTTAGATTGTTTATCACAGGCAGAGGTGCGTGTGCGAAATCCCCTGGGCTTGTTCAAATGCTGTGCTCATTCATTATCTTGCTTCCTTCCGCGCTTCATACCAGAACCAACTGTGGGCAATAGTTGGGCGGGTCCTTCGCAATCTACATTCTCCGCGGGCCTTGAAACCCAGTTTTCGCTATGCACTCATATAGACCGCGTCTAGGTACATTATATTCATTTTCTACGAGGCAGGACAGAGTGGGCTGGAAGTCAGGACTGGCTTTATATAAATGATAGCAGTGGATACCATCTGGCTGGGGGGGTGCAATCGAGTGGCACGCATGTGCTTTGATTGCACACTAGTAGAGTGAGCAGTGTAACCCCAATCGGAGCACGTACCATTCACTAGTCAATGATCAGTTGGTATGTATGGATCGATGCAGGGAGAGTAAAGTCTGTGTTCCAACAGTTCCCTGGTTCCCAGTCCATCGATTCCCTATCCTGAGTGACTCTTCAGTCTTCCGGGATGCGTTCGAGAGAGGACATTTGAAACCTGGTTGGCTGCTGGGTGATATACTATTTAGCATGTTCTAACACAAAACACATGTTGTGATTTAGGAATGTTGGGCATTGTATCAATTTTGATCACTGGCGATGTCAGCTTATGTGGTGCTCAATTCTTATAGGTGACGCAGGATAAAACGGAATTAGCGTGGCTTCTTGACTCCGGTGCTAAACCCTCAAACTGAAGCAGAGGGAGAGGTAACAATACGCAGCCATAATATCTACAAGCATCTTTATGAGAGGAGACATTTGGCCATACTCAAAGACCGAGGTTTAGGGTGGTCTGGTGACAGAACTGGTGGGGCTCTGCTATACAGACCCTCAAAAAGTGTCTGTATATTATCCCTTGCTGTTTGTCTTTTTGGCCATGTTTGCACTCGCACCATTCAGTCAGACCTAGGCTAGAGGCTTTTGGTGAGCGAGCATCCACCCAATGATAGGCGGTGCTAGAAAATGAACAACGCCAGGGGGTGGCCACACGAGCGATCAAGGTCATCAATGGTCATTTTTTTCGTGGTGTGACAGTAGTGCGAAAAAACTCATATTTTCCTAGTACTACTTGGTATTAGTTAGATTACTGTTTATCGTTAACAATAATGGTTTTCGTTTATATACAACCGGGTTGCTGTTAGGACACACGAATGATACTGGTTGCCCCTTTTGTCTTTTCTCTGGCTGTGTGCACACAAAGGGGATGTGGCACCGGTATGTGTATTGTTGCACAGTTAGTATAAAATCCCATCTTCAATTGTACTTTAGTTGTGTGTATATTGAATCAACTTGGGTAAACAAAGCAAAATTTTTAGCATTGTGTTATTCCTTATGCTAGACAAACACACATATTATGTCCCAAATATCATCTAGCTTCTAGTAGCTGTACATACAATGGTGATTGGTGCAGGTGTACAATGTACATCCAGATGATGTTTACACCAGCGTGATTTACATTTTGCAATGTCATTAAATATAACATGGTGTTTTGCACCCATTCAACACCAAATACACACTTTGAATGTGTTTCTTATCGGTACTGTAAGAGGCATGACACTGTTTGCATTTGATTAGTATTGTTCCTTTGCATTGGGATAGTGGTAAGTTTGCAGTAGGACGATCATTGTATGTATATTTGCTGAATGCTCTCATAAGATGTGCTATACCTACCTCAATCTCCTATAATTTTGGAACTAACCAAACCACATATTTGTTTTAACACGAATGTTACATATAAGAATACTTATCTGTATCATGTATATAGCATGTTAGCTACTCTTGAGCCTTTCATGTGTCATTGTGAAGTTACAAAATGATTACTTACTGCAACATTTCATCACATTTTATGTATGTTTCCTTATAATTATATCCATTATGTAATAATATGAGGTGGTCATGGAGTAAAAGGGGACTAACTGTACCTGTGATGGGTGTTTTACGTTACGGGAGCACATTCATCACTAGCCATAGACACCACTTTTAAAGACATCTGTTTGGGTCCTCTATCAATTGGGTGTCGGATGACACCATAGTATAACACCGACAAATATCAACACCCAAAGTGCTTTAGTAGGGTGTAGCGGGTCTAATCTCATAGGAAAGGACTAATACTGATGTATTGGGCTAACGAGTTAAAATCACAGTAAACTAGTAGTAGATTTAGGTTAATGAAAATAGGGGGTACACAAACGTACTCATAACATGATGGTGATGTCCAATAAATTCAGACCATCATGCATTGGAGGGGACATAACATCTGGCCAGTAACATGATTGCACAGGTCCCACCTGGTGTTTAAGCTGGACATCGCCAAACCATTTATCAACAATTTCACAAAAAAATGTAACTCGTGGTTGTAAACGTGATTTATTGACAACAAGATTGGCTACTGATATATGACGGTAAAAACTGGCACTGTTATTGGGAAAGGGGTGTGGCACATGAAACACGGGAGAAGACTGCACTGATGGTTAAATCAGATCATGACAGCCTGGTCGATCGAATTGGGCTCCTGTGTGTGACCTTGTGCCAATCACTTTATCTTCACCCCTGTGCCTCATCGGCAAGAAAAAAAAACTGTTGTAGACGGTTCCACGGGCGGGACCTCAGCGTGAAACATGTGTCTAATGGCTGCGTACAACTACAGCTCCTTAGACAATAGAACAGCTCCATATGTATTGAGGGGAGGAAATAATATATTATTGATTTACAAATAGTTTTCAAAAGCAAGTGGCATAGCGTTCCATTACCTATTAGAAATACACAATGTGTTACAAGTGGGAATAGGTTGTATATATCAAAACACACCATGTTCATAAAATGTAGTAGTCCTTAAAGAACACTCGCATAAAAGAAATTCATGAGCACTCTTTGCAACTCATTATGTTAATAAGTGCTTATCAATATAGGCATAAGGTATCACTTTTTACTTGTTTTTGTTAATCAGCCTGCAAGCAATAAAATTAGTTCCATATGTAGTATAGTAGTCGGTGGCTCCTCCTCACAATCATCTCATATAAAGTTAACTCTTCTGAAACATACATTGATCTCCGATTGTATCTCCCCGACTCTCTGAATACAAGCCAAACACATGATGGTCAAAGATGGCCCCCTACTATATGCACCGTGACACGCGTTACGCATCTCGATATGATTGTGTAGATACCACCACGTCAGTTCACTTATGTTAAATTAAACTGTTCATACAGTATGTAATGTTTCTTTAAATTTGTAGCAGGGCATAACTATGTATCAGAAGTGAACGTTGCCTGTATCTGACAGATGTTGCCGCCCGATCTTTGTGTGCGCACGCCTCATCACGTTGGCTCCACTAACTGTTAGCGTCATGCGGCAAACAAATCGTAACGTGTGCTTCAATACCTGTTAAAAAAAATACCCAGTAAACATAACACTTTAAATTTCAAATACAATTGAAGACGAAACTACATTCGTTCTAAACAGTACAATCTGTATTCTTTTTAAAAACAACGTGTTTGAACGAAAGCACTGCCGATAACACAATGCTCAAATGCATATGTTGACGTCAATGTACGCCAGCGTGACGCACCTAAACTCCTCCCCACTCCCTTAACATTCGGCTAACGCCCAGGGTACGCCTAACAAAACACTGAGCCGCACGCTCCACACTGCCGTTTACCGGTACTATAAACAACATGACGCCAAATAGGCCTTTTGAGGCGAGGCTACGTCGCTTGGGGCGTGCTACATCAGTAATCCTTTTTAAGGACGGCTTGGCCCATGACAAGGGTCCCACGTCATACGTGGTTGACCCGGTTTTCATGTGTAGATGTTTTGCATGATAACAAAACAGGTATGTGTTAGAGTATGGACCATGTTGCTAATATGTTAAAGGATAGGAAATACGTATTTTATTCCTTCAGCAATGTGTACTACTCTTTTCAGGTTCTACTATAAGTGTCAATTAGGAAACAATTTTGTGTGTGATTGCTACTGTTTATGATCAGTCTCAATGTTACGCTGTATCCCGCCTTGAAAAGTGAAATGGTGGTTACAAAAAAAAAAAAAAATTTAAACGCAGAGTCAGCATACGAGTGTTATATTACATTCTTCTAGAATTTTAACTCTTCGCCTGGCTGCAACTGGTCGCTCCGAAATGCAAGGCATTTTGCATCCAACGCTTACCCAACCGCTGATCCAGTATGGCACATATCTCCTCCGGAGGCGCTCATAGGATCGCCACTGCTTTCTTCAAATAATTGGTCGGGAGGTAGGTTCATTATCTTCTTCGGTTCCCATTCCAATTCATTTTCAGCCTGAAAGGCTTGGTACATAATCATAGGACTTTTGTTCTTGTACAATGTGGGTTTTCAGGAATGTAGGCTGCAGATATTGCACACTATCGATTCAATCAAACGGATCAGGAGTATCGGATACTTGCTATTGCCATTAGGAATAAATATGCCTTCACGGACGATCTAAGTGCCGTCTTTCAGGAGATTGTTTTTCCGGGCAATCTGCCAGAACCTAGTTGTGTTTACTTATCTGGTCACGTCAAAAAAGTCATTACTTGATAAAAGTGGAATCGATTGAGGAAATTAAAATTCCGTGCATGCTTACAGGGTTCTTGGTAATAGGATATTTGCTCCGATGAAATCATCGAGTTGGCCGTGTGCTTGCTTTCTCTGTCCGCGACTGTTTCAAGATGGCTGGCACAGATCATGTACTTAATACCCTAAAAGGGGATTACTATTGTTAAAACGATTCATCAGCCAGTCCTGAGTAGCACAAAAGCTGTGTGCAGGTCTGTGTTATATTTGCTCATCAAAATGATGTGCTGAAGGCTAACAAACTCCTGTTTTTCCTTGTCAAGTCAACAAACTACCTACTTTTACTCCTTATTTCAAACAGCCAATTGGATTTGTTTGTCTAATTTGGTTAACAGGTGTGGTTCGTGATATGGGACGTGGGAGAAACATTTCTCTTCTTTATCTCCGTTTGTGAAAACTCCCTAGACTTTGAATGCGTTCACATAGTGTTTTTTTGAAAACTAACAAAGACCAACTGTGTGACAATATTTTCTTAAGCCAGGGCATATCAGTAAAACACACCTGCAAAAAATGTGTTTTTCCCCGCTTACTTTCGTGTGTAATGTGAAAGTCTGGTTTACTCCTGTCTGCAATAGTTTAAATCCGTTTGTCAATATATTATATATATAAATATATCTCTCTTATATAAAAATATAATATATTTAATATATATATTTTATTTTTTTAATATTGCGAGTACACACAACATTGTGGCTTAGTATACCTTGTATGCACCTTTTAAAGGTGAAAACATGCATTGAATTAAGTAATAAACATTGTTTAAGCACCATACTGTTTAATTCTCATACTTAGGATCTTTCTCAACATTAGGCTGTATTATTAAAAGTGTTTTCCACAAGGAAGCATGAAGTGTATTAGTATATGTAAAATACAATGTATACCATTTTTATAGTACTATATAATAATCTATATCTATATATCATATATATATATAGATATATATATATATATATATATATTATATAATATATATATATATCATATATATATATACATATATATACACACATATACATATAATTACACATATACATATATATACACTATACATATATATACACATTACATATATATACACATATACCTATATATACACCGATACATATATATACACATATATACCACACCACACACACACACACACACACACACACACACACACACACCACACCCCACACACCCACCACACACACACACACCACACCACACACACACACACACACACCAACGACCACCTCAGTGTTGTGTGTGTTGTATATATATTATTCTACATTCTGAGATTTTTATACGAACCGAAACACACAAAATGATTAAAGACAAATTCCAATGGCCAGCAAGGCAAAGTAGTAATAATTTACACATAATCCTGCTGTACACGTAAAGAAAGATGTTTGCACTACTTAGGTGGTTTTTAAAGTGCATGTTACTAATATGCATATGCATTCTACATCAGCAATTAACACACCCAAATGCAATTTTTGCTGCACAGTCAATGGCAGCTTCTCTAAACTTAGCCAACTGGCTCCTGGTGGAACCATTACTGAACAGAACGCTTAAAACTAAATATTATAACACAATTAATTATGAGTGTTAACTTCCAAAACTTCACTAGTGTACAAGACATAGTTGGAAAGTTTGAAACAACCACACTCTTCCGCATACATCACTATTAATTAGATAATCTGAAGTCCCAAAACAAGGCCAAAGACAATATTTTCTGAATTTATAACTGTTTTTTTTTGTTCCTTTTGCGAGCGGTACAGGCCCTGCTGTGTCCTCTTGAATTTTCCTTTCTTTGCCACCAACTTAGGCACAACAGAGCCACTTGAGTTGCCTCTGGCACTTCAACGGGCAGCGTGTGGCCAGTGACTCCCTCGGGCTTGGGCCATGACTCACTACAAGGGCGTGTGCCAGTGACTCAACGCTACAGGGCGTGGGCCAGTGACTCACCTACAGGGCTTGTGGCCAGTGACTCATCTACAGGGCTTTTGTGGCAGTGACTCACCTACAGGGCTTTTGGGCAGTGCTTCACCTACAAGGGCTTTTGGGCAGCGATTCACCTAAGGCTTTTGGGCAGCGATTCACCTACCGGGCCTTTTGGGCGCGATTCACCTACATGGCCTTTTGGGCAGTGATTCACCTACAGGGTTTGGTTACTTACTTTCCGTACATGGCTTGTGGCAAGTGAACTCCACCGACAGAGCTTGTGCCACTGACCATGGAGCAAGTTGGTATACACTGCACAATTGATGGTCGGTCTGTTTCATGTAGGCGTTTTTTTGTTTTGACCAAAAACTGTCATTAGTACTTCTTGTAGTTTTCTTTTTGTTGCTCCTTTGTAGGTTTCAGCTGCTGAATTTGGTCCAGATGGCAGCCGGTAGTATTGTCGTCAGGAACTGCACAGCAATGTCTGCTACTTGACCGTAACTTTGGCCTGGTGAATGATATCAGATGCATTTGGTGAAAACTTACCTTCATGCCAGATCCTGGCTGTGAGGTGTTGAATTGTGGTACATTAGTCATTCTCAGTAATTAGCTTGTGTTTTGCCTGAACAACTAATGCTTCGAATGAGGTGTTGATTTTTATTGCAAACTGTTTTAGCACTTCAATGAAGACTCTGTGGAGATGTGCCAAGTGTATACTTTTTCTTCCTGCCGTCCAAACATCTTTCCAGCCTGGTCAGCATGTCCTGAATGGCGACGATTTTCTTTCTTTTCTGCGTCCCTATTTTTTCCCTCTGAAGCTACAATTGCATTCGTATGTTGAAGTGATGGACGTATTTGGCCGGTACACAACAGTTTTCTTTGGCACCTCTTCATGGTCACATGATTTGTATTTTCGTCTCTCCTGCGGCGATCATCCTCATCATCTCATCATCCTCACACCATGATGTTCTAAAAGAAATTCACCATTATAAATGCATTTAATGTATCTGTGTTACTATGAATTGTACTGTGTCCTAAGTAACACCTAACATGTTAGCCTACGTTTGATAACCTCACATTAAAACTAACCTTACTTACGAATAATGTTGGCCGTATGAACTATTAATGAATTAAAATTTGCTCGAACTCAGAATCCTACATGATATTCACGTCACTAACAAATACATGTTTTCCTTACACTTAATTTGCACTGACATCTAAGTACTCCTATTTAAAGAAGATGTGGCAAACAAATAATGAACATGACACATACATATAGAATAGCACTATTATATGGCCAGCAAATGATACCCTCACCTTCTAGTTGTGTTGAGAGCTGGCTGACCCAGGTGAAAGACACTGTTCCATCTCAGGTACACATGTCCTCCATGGGCAACTATATAACAATAACATAAGTTTTACATTTACATGTGTACATAGTGAACAAACACTTATTGTTGTTCTGTATTTTATATTACAACACAGCAGTTCCTAATTCCTTACCGAAAATGTGTGTGAAAGTTGAACATAAATTAGTTTTGAATAACACGGTACATGCTGTGTACTTAGAACTTTTGAGTTTCCTAACTAAAACATACTATGTTCCTGCAGTAATGCGTGAAGGCAATAGATAAAATTTGTACATAACAATCATATGTTGTGTAGTGACGCAGTACATACTGTACATAACTATCCACGAGATACATTCACATGTTATCATGAAGGTGGTCATTTGCAAAGTGTTGTTTTTTGGTAGAGGATATGTGTTGTCATTAATCGAAGATGTGTCACCCCTGAATGTGGCTGTGACTCACAATACAACACCTCATGTGTATAAAGTGTCTTTGATAGTAGTTCAACTATAATAGGAGTGACTAATGTGTGACGTACGCTTTGCTAGTATAGTTGTTGGGGCATTAGTAGCTAGAAGTTAAGCTTTCAATGAAGTGTGCTTAACTTCATTTTGTGCTATTCAGGTTGTAAAAGGTATTCCCTTCCAAAAAGCCTATCAGCCACACCTTTCCAATTACTTGAACAGGTGAAAATGGTGTGAACTAAGTTGACCGTGAAATGAGGCTGTAATTAGTGTGTGGGCTGAACCCACCCCCTCTGTTGAAGTGTAAGGCTTTGGATGATATCTTAATTGCAGCGCTTTACACATGGTAGATGAGCGAAAGTAGTCATCTGCATGGGTTTAAGAAGTTATACAACAATGAACATAACATATGAACGTGTGCCTCATTATGCTGTCCTGTATAGACTAAAGCAAAAATGGACCTTTTTCATAAGCAACTATAAGATGTTGGTTAGGCCCAGTGGGGAAAAATGTTTTTGTACGCCGTTACATGCAATTTCTTTGATGCATGCTTAAATAGGCCAGTAATGTCATGTTTGTCTGAGTAAAATCAATAATACACAATAATATGATACATATTTTCTGTTTCTTAACCTGTAGCTACCTAATAATTTTCCCTCATGAACATGTGTTACAACCTATGTACTACCCTGTTGTTCCCATCTTTCTTCGCCCACCATCACTTGCTTCCCCACTGCAGCTATGCCTTTTGTTAATTCACATGTAAATGACACAGCAATATGGCAGCGTGCATATTATTACTACTGCTTTTAGTAGGACTCTCTATATTCTATTTTTGAGATAATATATTCAGAATCAGACATATACATATCAGATGCAGGTATGCTTATATTGTGAAGACAGTAAAGAAAAAGCAGTGTAAATATGCAAATAACTGTAATCAACGACAACGCCTAGTACATAATGTTAATCACTCTGAAATTGTACGGATAAATTCCAATGTCAACGGTCCCCAGCCCAGCCTTCCACGACGACCTTAAGTACGCTTTTGGCCGAAGCAGCTCCTCCAATGGAGTCAATATGAACTGGTGTGGGTGTGGGCCCACCTCTCCATTCCATGAGCATGGCACGCGTTGGGTCTTGTATTTTCTTTTTCAATTTGGACTCTAATATCATCAATCTTTTCCGACAATGATACTTGTCCCTGACACTATTCCCACAGGCATTGACCCAATGACTATTGTTGTCCCCCCTTTCCTTTTGACTTGCTGCACTTGTCCCCGCCCTTTGAAAAACATAATCAAGTATGAGGTAAATTATAATAATTAAGCACCAGTTTCCTACACTGCTAGCTGTTCCAAGAGATCGCAAACATGCTGTTTTTTAATGTGTAAATTGAATCCCATAGCTTCACTACTACAAAGCTATACATGTAAGCAGTGCATTCATATTGTATGCGTTCTGGGCAAATTGGACCGCCTGTGTTTATTTGTCCTTGTAAGGATGATAAAAGCTGTGTTTCCACACTAATGAACATAGAAAGATAGTGTGTCCCCATATTTGCATATGAACACACAAACTCAGAGACCTAGGATCACTGTATTTGAATAATAAATGTCAAAGTTACACTTACCTACAATGTCCCCCATAGAATGTCATAGTGCTCCGAATGCCAGTGACAAGAGCCCTATTTTCCTTTCCTGGTCTTGAAGCGAGGATTCCGTGGCTTCTCCCCACGTTTCTTCCGAGAGGTTTTAAGGGTTCAGAGCTTGGCTGGTGCTTGAATGGACTCTCCTTGTTCCAATGGAAGAGCCTCCCAAAGCTGGCCACCAGCAGCAACGAGGCACCACCAGACCCCCATCGCACTGCGCCACCAGCAGCACTCCCGCCCGCCTCCCTACTCCCTAGTCCCACACTCACACTCCTCAGCACCAGCACAACTCCTAGCAACCAGCACTCACACCCTTGCACCAGCATCGCCCAGCACCAGCACTCCCACTCACAGCCACATCACTCCCACTCCCAACACCAGCACTCCCACTCCCAACAACAGCACTCCCACCCCAAGTTCATACAACACTCGCAGCACCATCACTCCCACTCCCTCAACCGCACTCCACTCCCATCAACGCATTCCCCCTCCCGGATCACAACACTCGCATCACCAGCCGCCACTCCCATCACAGCACTCCCACTCCCGCAACAGCACTCCTCCCACACACACCACTCGTGCCCACAACAATCACTCCCCTGAACAGTACGTTCACTCCGACGCGTACTCCCAACGAGTAGCACTCCCACTCCCACCAGCATCCTCTTCCCACCTTTGGCGGGCATATACTTCCAGCAATCTCCCACAAAAAACAGCAAGAAATTTACAGGCAATCACAACGACCCCACTTCCACATATACACAAGACAAAGACTGTAAACAAACACAAAGGACAAAGCTCAACCAATACCCAACAATCTCTCAGTCAAATGCAATCTTCAATCCGTCCAGCTCTGTGCGTCTCCCCCTTCTCTCTCTCTCACTCCCAACAACACAGAGAATCGATTAGCAGTACACATCACGTTGCCCTTTAAATTATGAATGGCGCGCAATCACAAAACAATGCTTTGTTTCGCCTGAGTCCAAGATTTGTGATTGTGCAATCCTAAAACAGCACCCCCGCACTCCCGCGATACCCTGTGGTGTGATCGGCTCATCAGCGTGAGGTGTGGCGGATTTGGTTTGGCTGATTTTGAAAGTATTCGGCACTTACTGCATTAACGGAAGGGAAAACGCCAAATAAACATGACTAATCGATAATCGTGCCGATTTTCACCTAATCGTCGCTTACTCTGCAATGAGGCCCTATTCTCTGATCCTAGAACCTCAGTAGGGGTAGAGAAACATATGATCCCTCCAGGGGGACCTCCACAGGACTGATCGGCAGGGGTTAACGTAGACATATCATTAGTGTTCCAGGAACCCGCAGTAACATCAAGGGCAAGGATCCGTGGTAGACAAGGTATACAGCCAATCGCAGCGAAGCGGCGAGGGGAGGATCCTGTTCCTTTATGCAAATGTCCAATGTCAATGGAAGGACCTGGGTGTGTTTTGGGCGTAGAGCCAACATGAGAAGAGGGTCCTCTTGTGGCTATATAAATGTCACTAAGACAGCCAGGGAAGAGAGTTCTTTGGGCTCGTCCAATCCAAAGGGTCAACGGTTTCCCATTTAAAGGGTACCAGGAAAGCAAATACCAGCCAGCCCGCGACTTTTTTAAGTCCTGGATGCAGTAAACCGTTCATCATGAGATCTTACGGCATTTACTTTTGCAAAGGGGTTAAACCTTTAAAACACAATCAGAATCTTCAATCAGGGTTGTATTTCACATAAAAACTGGTATTTCAAACTGGGACTGTTTTACAACAGGCCGGGACAGGCTTTCCAGACCGAAACTTACCACCCTCACCACAGGCGGCTCGAGTTTCGTGTGGCCGGCATACTGTCAAGTTTGTGCCGCCACAAAACCTTGGTCGGACCGCGTGGCTGAGTTGGGTTTTAAACGCACCGACCTTAGACCGCACGGCTGATCGAATTGCGCAGTTTCGTATCATACGTAGCAAGAATCAGGATTTAAGGAGGTAGAGACAGCAATCGTCGTTGTACAAGTCCAGGGTCAGGACAGAGACCATCATGATAAACCATTTGTTTCAAGCAGAGTTTCGGCACCAAGATAGTCAGAAGACCCCGCTTTTTTTCACTTAGGATGCGCGGGGTTGGCCTCTGCGTTGTGGCGACCATGGCCCATGGTTACTGGTCTTCAGGAGGTTGGGAGGCAGACCATAGTACACACTGCTAGCTTACGGTTCCCATTTCAGGGCACCGCGCAAGAGTCCTGAGCGGGCCTTGGGGGAATCCCTGTTGTCGCGCAGGAACCAGGACAGCGGCCTCTCTAGATTAGGGAAAAGAGTAGGCCCCAGGGGAAACCAGGAAGCTGAAGAGACACAGGGAAATTCCGCTTCAGAGGCAGGAAACCAGGAGTCTGAAGACGCAGGAGAATCCTCCGTTGCAGCGCAGGAACCAGGCCAAACGTCCTCCTTCTAGAATTAGGGAAAGAGTAGGCCCCATGAACCAGGAAAGCATGAAGCTGAAGACGTATGGGACCCTTTGCTTCAGTCATGCAGGAAAGCACGAAGCCTGATGACGCAGGGCGAAACCCCTCCGCTTCAGCACATGAGAACATAACTGACGAACGCAGGGCTAAACTCCGCTTCAGCACAGGAGGACAGGATAGCTGAAGAACGCAGGGCAAACCACCTCCGCTTCAGCACAGGAGACAGGAAGCGGAGAATGCAGGGCGAAACCTCCGCTTCAGCACAGGAAACCAGGAAGCTGAAGGAACGCCGGGCAAAATCCTCCGTCTTCAGCACAGGAGGAAAGTGAGCTTGTGGCAGAACAGGTATGACAATCCGTAAAGGACCTATGCGCGGCAAGGAGCATTGTGGGCACACAGTCTTACAGGCCAGCAGGCAATCCCGACTGGGTTGTGAAGGTAACCTGCTCCAAGTGAAAAATACAATGCTGGATTGCGTGATAGTTGCACATGCTGCTTAGATACCATAGTGGATGTGTGGCAGTATTGCTTGTTGAGTGAATCCAGCTGTCAGTAATATCAGTTGAAGATTTCGCCGAACTGCACCGGTCTGCAAGGTAAGGCAACCAGTAAAACCGCAGAGCGGATTACTTACAGATTGCATAAGTCCAGTGTTTCCGCGATTTCCATGTTAGTGTGCCTACGTCTGTGGATGAACATGATGAAGGAAGAGGAGAAAAACTGGAGCACTAGACACTAACAGTCCAGTGCTGCAAATCAGCAAATTAACGACAATAGGCGTTCCCATAATAAAAGTAAAGCTCATTTAATGGTCAAAAATAACATAACAAAAAACACCAACTGTTTTCGGACTTAGTGCTGGCAATCATCAAAAATGACAAGAAGTGGCGTTTCCCATAATAATAAGTTAACGCAATTTAATGGTCAAGAATAACAACAAAAACACCACGCGTTTTGGACCTATATTAAGCCTATTGGATAAAGGGCCTATGAAAAGGCTATCTATAGTCCGAAACACGTTGGTGTTTTTTGTTTGTTTTTGATCCATTAAATTCGCTTTAACTTTTTATTAAGGGAACGCACTCTTATCGTTACACTTGCTAATTGGCAGCACGCACTGGATGTGTGCTTCCCGTTTTTTCTCCTCTCTCCTTCATCTTATTTATAAACAACCTTGGTTGTGGAGTCTAGGAGCTGTAAAAATTCTTTTTTGTATTTTAACCTTGAGAATACCGTCACATTGATAAAAGTATCCCATTGTGTACGTATTGCAGAGATGCTTTAAAATTGTCATTCTTAAATAAAAACTACAAGGGAATAGACATGGCTTCATGTGTGAGACGAACCATCCACATCATCAAATTCTTTATACTTTTTGAAGGTCGACAACAACAACAAGATAACGAGCGACTCTACGGTAGAGTTATGCATTTAATTGCTGACAAATATCCCTTACGATAAAGAAGCAACAGATCAAAAACATGGAAAGTAGCAGTCTGTTACAACTTATCAAAGAATTAATTTTTTGAACGGTCTACAAACCCCCGCCAGGTGAAATGTTACTGTTGCTGGAAAGTTTTGTTGATTCGGTTAAGATTACTTTTGAACAATGGAACTAATCTTCTGCTAAATAGCTTCTCTTACGTATTCCCCATAACCACCAACGTTCACAGATTGCTGTCCTCGTACCAAGCCAACAACACTGCGTAACCAGAATGTGAGCTTCAATGTGAGGTAACTACACTGGTATTGTGCAAATATACAGGACAAAACCTGTGTGCATGGAAAACAGAGAACCTGTTTCCTACCTGCCTCATCCCCGTGTCCTGGCCACCAACCATGTGGAACCATATGACGGTGTCACCGAGATGTTCAGTCTTCTCCGTATCACTGGATTGACTCAACCATGGGCAAAGTCCGTGTCTGCATTTGCGGCGGCGGCGCAGCGGCAGCAGCAGCGTAATTCCAGCAGCTCGTTTTTGACTTTGAAAAAAGGTAAACATTGTTATACCTTTAACAATTACAAAAATCTAATTATATTTTTTACAATAACCCTGCAATCATGTGCGCAGATCAGTCACGCATCGCCACACTACAACATGTATGTAAACTAGCACACATTAGAACATTGTACATCTAGATGATTAAAGTTAACCAAGACCAAATCCTTGTTTCAAAATGACATCAGACATGTCAAGGTTTTTGTTCGCGAAATGCTATACCATTTTGTCGAACATTACACATGTCATATATCACACCGTCATGTACAATCAATTGGTTTCACTATTTCCCCCTCCCCATTTTGCTAATGTGACCGCGCCTAATCTGGGACGTGGGTACTGATCATGTGACAATGCGGGGACTCACACTTGACGAGCTCCATGGAGGCGCCAATTGGAGGTGCGCGTGCAAGTCTGTTGCTTGTGGACACTTATTATTACGCATACCAGACATGCTCACCACCAAGATTAAGATAAACGCTTGTACTTTGCCATTACACAACGACTGTGAATTGAGCATATGTGTACGCTATGGTACACATGTACACCTCATTTCATCATATGAAATCAACACTCATGATAAACTAATCATTGTACTGCTGCAAACTTTGATAAGTATGCCTTGTATTTCAGAAATTCATTCATGGAGATGGAAGTAACAATCAATGAAATGACCTGGCTGCAATAAGAGAGTTTTGCAGATTTGACCTCGTGTGTCAAAGTTACCATGATGTTCAATGCCCTTGCAAACACTGTAGCGCTGATTATACGTGAAGCTTCTTTCCGCTTGTAGTTTAATGTAAAACATATTTTACTTCCCATTTATAAAGAAATACAAAAAGCCCCACCCCCCTCACCTTCTCCAGCTCTTCATTATTCCTTTTTTCACAATCTTCACATTCACATTTTTATTTCATCAATCATAATTTCCAAAGAATTGAAGAATAAACAGTCGTTAAATACTATACATATTTTCAATTGCAAATTATTTCACAGTGTGATCAGATTGAAAACTGTTTTGTTAAACATAATAAATTTGATTTGATTATGTATATGTTTTCCCATATGTTCTTCATATCGCATTATCTATACCAAAACTGAACAGCAATACTTTTTCAATAATGTATCATAAAGTTATTCACATGCTGTGTCTCTGATTTTCCACATTTATATGTATTTCACATTCCTATTGATCATATGATTTGGGGGGGGGGGGGATACATGTTACAATTTCAATAAAATTCTAACTACATAATAAATTGACAGGGGAGGTAATGAATCCACTTTAGATCAATTTATATGAACTAGAAAAAAAACATATACTCTATATAATTTGAGCTGCTTGGTAACATACACGTTCATACATTAAGCTAAAAATAGAAGAATTCCCTCTCCCCCCCTCTCCTCTCACACCTCCTCCTCCTGCGTCCCCTCTCCTCCCTCCCCTCTCCCTCCTCTCCTCCCCTCTCCTGCTCTCCTTTCGCCTCTCCTTATAGTGTATGCTCATTTAAATTACTTACCTGTTCTTTAAACCGAATATTTTGCATGATTCGCCATCGCAAAACGGCTGTAATCCTGAAACTGAATAGGTTGATGACATGCAAATGCAACCCTTTGACACCTTTACAATAACTCGCTCGATACATACATACTAAACCACATTACCAGCTATGTAACAATACTACAGCCACCACATCATATATAATGGATGTAACATAAGAGTGCTGCTGTGCGTGGCAAATGTTACTACAAAGACCGGTGGCCAATGCTACTTCCAATTGGCGGCACATAACAGTATATGGTCAAAAGTAAAAGTTTAAACAATGCTACACTATAATAGAATTAGAGGAGTATTTAGTTTTAATCTATGTCCAAGCGACGAACCATGCATAGCAAACGTCAACCTATATTTATAAAAAGATTATACTTATTACCATATATTTTTGTGATTGCATACTACTACACCTACCCAAAAATGCATGTGACAATTTGCATAATGGATCATTTGAAAAGCGTGATTTAGAAACATATTTCATGTTATGATCCTTGAATTTGCAGAGCAATCAATGACACTTTAATTTAAACAATTATTAACAGGTGAACATGAATGGTGTGAAAAATGTAATTACAAAGACTTATATTTTAATTTAATATTTTAAACCATCCAACTTATTCCATACAAAAATAACATTTTGTAGCATGAAAATGTATTATTACAGAATCTTTGTACGAATCACAATATTATATCTGTGCAATCAGTATAGGTAGGACTGAGAAACATATTGTCATGCAATTGATTTTCTTCTTCAAATTGACAAGTGTTGTCCTACCTACACATTCAAGTTTTCCCTCGCGCTGAGTGGAGTGAGAACCTGTTCATACATTTACGTACACACTGTAATGAAATAACCAATGTCAACTTGTCCAACCACAGCAACATGGAGCAAAACAACCAACAACCCAAATCAGTCAAGAAAATGTTGCAACATTCTATTAAAATATAAATAGAAACATGAACTGTATATAACTGTGACTGTGTTGCCTAGTCATCATTTGTCATTAATTGTTGTTCACATTACCATTCACCACAATTTCAACATGTGACAACATACATGTGATTATTGCACAATAAATAATATGTATGCAAATTTAAAAGGGAATATGCCTATAGTAGCATAAGGTCCTAAAATGTAATGCTCCACCATGCTACGGATGTAAAAAGTTATGAACATTCTCTAGTCCGAAGCTATGATGTCAATTAGTTAAGAAATCACATGTTTTCTTGGAACACTCGTGAATGTTGAACAAATATTCCATGTGTTTCCCTCATATACAGCAACAAAGAGATGATCCAGCTCCTCCACGATTTTGAGTAAAAATAGATTTATTGAAGATATCCCAATGTATCTGATAAATTATTTTATATTCTACAAATCCATAGAGCCTTGGTCATCTCTTGTTGCTGGATCCCTTGAGTGCTGCATAAGCCATCCTGAACCTGGACTACGTATTTGCGGTCAAGTTCGCAGTTTTTTGCATGCATTTGCTATTGTTTGAGTTCTACACACCCAAATTTTATTTCAATCATATACGACCTAAACATCCATCACATTTTATTGCACACATTGTTCATTCATCATACATTATACACATTTGATTATTATTTTTGGAGTTAAGAATTGAAGCTTCACATACCATGCCATATGTGCATGACAAACACACAGATGAACAATCTTGGAGGAGGATAGGCAACACTATCCGAGGATAATAAGAATGTTACACCCTGTCATTCAACGATACTTTAATGACTGTATATATTAATATTCAGATCTACCTGTTGTTTATCAGTGAAATAGTGTTGATCACTTCTGACGTGTCTCAACTCACTGGCTGTCAGCTCATTTTCCCTGCAGCATGTACGTGGGGGTCAATCCTCAAGCCCACTTCCGTATGTCGCCTTGAAGATTATGTGCAGTGGCATAGTGCATAATGCAACAACAATTACTATGTCAGACACCTTCTCTGCTTATACTGTAAATGCACCTCCCGTTTTTATCTAAAAACCTGAAACGACTTTTCAACAGTCCCAATGTCCGCTCAATAACTGACCGAGTGGATAATGTGTGCAACATTATATTTCCCTCCTCCTGTATGTATTGCCAGGTTTAGCCATGGTGTCAAAAGCACGGTCGTTCCCTTAACCTGCGTCACCTATAATAGAGCCGTTAAATGATTTTTACCCTATTACAATGTAGTCCATGTTCTTACAAATATGTTTTTTTTATTAATGTGACAAAATGTTGAAAAACAAAAACATATATGACATGCGATTTGATTGTCCTGGCTGAGATGCTCATTAAACTGCACATATATCTGGTCAACCAGTACACATATTTTCATAATGTTTCCTTACACATTCATGTTTTTTTGTTAAGGAAAAATGCACTTTAATGTGATTGATAACGATGTTGTATTAAAAGATGGCAAATCATGGGTCTTGCTTGGAGCTGATGAAGATGGCTGCTTTCATCTGAGGCTCCTCCAATACGAAATTAATCCAAAGCAACCTTATCCAAATTTAACCAAATAAAACAATCTTTTTTATAACATAGATACTCCCTGAAGCAAAGATCAATTAAGAGACCAAAAGTCACCAAATTATCATTACCAGCCACTCGAAAGCAAAAGAAAATAAGAGTGGCGAGGACTTGTGCTCCTCAGGCCTCAGTGGCGGGGACGCACGAGTTGGAGCTGATTATCACACCCCTCTCTCTTGAAATTTTGCCGTAGAGATGCATCTGTGGGTACTACGTTTGGGTTGTACATACCAAAAGGAATAATAAAAGTGAATAAAAAACTCCCCTGCCCAAAACGGGAGTAATAGAGGGGTGACACTCACCAGTTGCCACTTGCCACGGCATGATTCACCAAACCACACATACTTCCCTGCTTCCAGCCGTAGTGGTGGCGCAGGATCCTTTCCACCCCTTAAAATTTTAACATACCTGAGGAGTGAGTTTTCGGGGTTGGGGACGTAGAGGAGCGGCCATTTTGCCCGCCGTATCAGCAGCAAGAGTGGGGGGTCCACCACTCCGGGGTCCCTGCGTGGCTCGTGGGGGTCCCATCATTCAGAAGATTCCCCCAGGGGTAGGTATCCCCAGCTGGTTCACGGGTGGTGTGACTTGCTCCTGGTGGGGCAGGAGAAGTACAGCAGCGGAGGTGGGGAGCACCAAACCAACCCTGAGAATAAAATGGATGCCTGCCGTGCATGAGAGGGAGGAGTCAGCCATCATAGCGGCTCTTCTGGCGGGGTCCCTGCGTTTCGGCCGATGCGTCACAGTCCCTTGATGGGAAATCGGTGTGGCACAGGAAAGGGCCCCAGAGCATGGTGGAGCGGAGCGGAAAGCCGAGAGGGGAAGCTCTGAGGAGGTGGAGAGGGAGGGTACCACCATGCATTCCAGCTTTGAAACGCAGCTGTTTCCAAGCCGGATCCAAAGGGCCGCCGCGGGCCTAGTTAAAAGGCACAAACACACCCAAATAATTCAGTGGCTGAAATTGGAAAACAGAGCTTTGAATGGTTTTTACCAACACCTCTCTCTTCCCACTCCGACTCAGCCCCATACCTACCCACCTACCTACCTGGGAGAAGGTCAACCCCCCCCGAGAAGGGGAAGAAAAAAAAAACCTAATAAATAAACAAAATGTGAATGAGCATGGTATCTCATGAATGAGGGGGCTTATGTCAAGTAAAAAAGGAATACAAACTAACATCACCCAACACAAAATCAAGCTGGGTTCTCTGTTTTTTTGTTACCCATTCTCAGCTGTTCCAGCCTGGTGGAGGTAGTGGCTCCTTGGGCCAATGGTTAAACTAAATGATCCCACTTCAAGCGAATATAATATAAGTATTTTTCTGTGTATTTCTGTCATGTTGATGTGCATTGGGGTTCTCTGTCGTCTGTTTTGTATACATCTGCCACGCTCATAGACTGCCATTTTTAACACATACCCATATTATAGATCATAGATATATCTTTTGGTGGGGGCCTCAGGGTTCCCCAAAGCTTTATGTGGTTCCTGTGTTTTGTTAACCCATTCTTCAGTGCTGTTCGCTGTGGAGGGTTAGTGGGCTCCTCTTCCCAGGTTTTAAGCCCTCCCCTCCCCCTTCCCTATTTGGTCCAATTGCCTCATTCTGCTGGATATAATAGACCCACTTGTGGTACTATTGGCTCCCCCTAATAGAGGTAATGAGAATTTTAATCCTAATAGAGTATATTAGTATTTTATCTGGTAATGTTTTTAGGACTTTGCTAACGGTTGTCCTGCCTTACGTGGCTCGTACAAGCTTACACGCTTGGCCAAAGGTTAAACTAACTGACCTACTTCAAGCGAATATAGAGTAATTTTACTGTGTATTTCTGTCATGTTGGATGTAATCATTGGGCTTCTCCCCCCCTCCCTCTGTCGTCAATTCTACAGTATAGTAAAATGACCAATAAACAGACAAATATGCCACCCACCAAAACACAAAAAAAACCGCCGGGGAGGCCCTCTTCTTTAAAAACCAAAGACAGGAACTAAAGATCATGAAGCGTCTATAGCAGGCGAAGAACGCAGAACCCAAACAGACCTGAAGAATAGCCAGACACCTCCGCGTATAGCACAAAATGCGCTGTTGTCCAAGACATCAAAAGTTCGTTTCCGCTCCGAGATTGCAGAGTTTTCGTCAAAGTTCAGTATGAAATAGCGTCTATAGGAGATCGTATTGTGCCTTGGATGAGAAAGTGGACACCACCCCTCGGCCCAGGAGACCCAACCCAAGAAATCCCAACTTAAAAACAAGTTTAAACATTTTTCGAAAAATTGGAAGCACGGAAAACCGATCAAGACATGCAATAAATCTGCGGATCAGGGGGGTCCCGGAGGAAGTGACAATCTCAACTGGACGCATTTCTCATCCAGCTCTTTGGGTCTTTTTGTTACCAAATGTCGGAAGACAAACTCCAGAATGAACAGAGCACATATACTGCCTAGACCTAAGGCCTGGACCAAAAAACACCACGAGATGTGATGACCCGTCTACCTACGTTCGTGTAAAAGGAGTACTGAGAGCCGCTCGATCTACTCAAGGATAGAACAAAACATTCAGCTTCTATTTTCCCAATCTGGCTCAAATCAAGCTGAACAACGTAAAAATGTTCGCACAGTCACATACACACTGCGAAATAACAAAATACGCTACCGTTGGGGTTTTCCGTGCAAGATAATATTATCTACCAAGAAAAACCATATATTTTCTCTCTCCACAGAAGGCGAAGAAGAAATTGATAGCAATGGGTCTCCTTGAACAGAGGTTAATGAGCCTTCGAGTGGATTCAGCCCCACCTCAACAACAGTCGCCCACATGGGTTAAGACCCCAACTCACGAGATAAAATAACCAGCCCGCTTGAATTGAGCTAGCATCGTTGGAGTTTCCAGTTAATTTTGCGACTGCCGGAATGTTTTTCGGAACATAAACTAGCTGAAACTTGTTGTTTAATCCAATAAGGCCCCCCTTCTTTTTTCTTGAATAAGGAGTGGGAGACACCTGGCGTCAATTCACTAACTTGAACCACTCTCAAAGACCAAGGCGAATCTGGTATCGAAAGATCTCCTTAAGATAATGTCTCATACTGTGAAGGTTTTTAGTTTTAGTTTTAAAATACAGGCTACCACAAGTTTGCTTTGGAAATGTTTTTTCAAAATTGACTGTGGTTTCTAAAATGGACTGCAAGTCTTCAAGCACTAGAAACTGATAGCACGCCTGATCTACGTTGAATGTTTCGTGCCGTTGACACATGTTGGCCGGGTTTGGGGGTTTTCGGGCTCGGTCCTCGGGGTCCGCGGCGGGCCGGCTTCTGTGGGTGTCCCTTTTCAGTGCGGGTAGCTTGGGACGGTTGCTCTGTCTTTTGACGGGTCACTTGATGTGCTGCCTGGCTGGGGGCGGCCCGCTTGTGGCTCTTGGGGCCCGGAATGTGGACACCTTGGGCCTAATTCGAAACCGTTCTAGTAAAAGTAATGTCCTGTTGCAGGTATCTAGTGTATTTATTTCTTGCACTGGTTCCATGTGTCTCTCTTCCCTATAGACTAAATATAGATTTTGAGATGGCCGGCACTGGATGCCAGTCTGAATCTACTCAATGTGAGACAATTAAGGAAGCGAATGTAAAGTAAATAGTTTTACAGATGATTTCATTTCCCACACCCCCCCCCCCCCCCCCCCCCCCCCCCCCCCCTCGTTTTTTTTCTGTATCCGATGTGTCGACTATACATACAAATCCACCCCGTACTTACCGGGGTGTGGCTTTTCCTTTTGATTTCTGAGATTTGGCGCCTAAAACAAGGAGACTGTGTCATTGCCGTTGGGCTGCAAACCCACCCCCCACAGTTTTGCCGCCATCCCGTGACTGCGATACACTCGCTCACGGGACCTGGACGGTTGTCCCCCCCGAACATAGTTTGGAAAATGGGGTCCCTTTTACCCCACCCTACCTTTCCACACCTCCCCCCCCACTCCATTTCTACAGCATTTGTTACGCAGAAAGTTAATATGTGTATCTCTCAAGTGTATGTTCCACGATACAGACTGTTTACATAGTTAAGATTCTGTTTCTTCTTCTATCTATACGTCATCACTCTGTTCACCTGTAGCAATATACTTGGGGGGGGGGGGGGGTGGGGTTCCAGCATCACTATGCCATTATAGATTTACCCAAACACACCACTGGCCTCAATACCCCCCGTAATAAGCCGAATAGCCCTTTCAGAGTCAAAAGACAGCATGAGATATCATTTTGTTTACAGAAACGCATCTGAAAAAGGAGGATCATCACTGCTGTACAGTCGCGACTACCCTCTAATCTATCACTCTCATCCCATACAAAAAAATGGGGTGGCTACACTTTTCCACAAAAATCTAAATTTCAAGTAGACAAAATTAAAAAATGACCCTTTTTTTTTGGTTTTTTTTTGGTTTTTTTGCGTGTACATCAACTACAACACGTGGTTTCTGCAAGGCTTATTTATTTATCTTAAAGATATACAGGCACACAAAACAAAAATAGCTTTTCATCAGCAACACATGACAATGACTTTTCCTTCCTCCAACCACACAAACAGTTTCTCTTAGCAGAGCAGTCTATAATCAGGCGTTACCCTTTTCCTATGCAGGGGACAGACATTTTCACAATTCAACTACCATTGCTACTCAGACTGGTTACAGGAATGCTCCTTTGCACTTACTCCTCTCTTCTCAACAGCCAGGCTCCCTGGATCTACAGCTGGTGTTAGACACCCCTTGATTAGGCATCTGGGCTCCAACTCATTGTCCTGAGGTTCCCACTGAGTTAACCTATTTCAGTACTCACTGCAGACTAGACATAGGTTTTCCGCATATAACTGTGGGCTTTTATTAACCCTGTCAAACCCTTCTGAGAGAATTCTAATTGTGACAGGATTCTAGACTCTACCCGCTGCAAAGCAACATATATGTCCTATGAAAATCAAGAATCCTTTTTACAGAGCTCACAAATTTTAATAACTCTGTCGCAGAACGATTTTCTAATTCTTGCAGGGAATTTAAACGCAATCATGGACCCACATTTTAGATACTTTCCCGTCTCCCACACCACCAAAGAATAGTTCCCTCAACTCGTGGGTCTCGTATCCCTGACCAAGGATCTGATGGTGTTAGACTCCTGAGATTAATGAACACAAGGAAAAGGGATTTTCTCCTTCCTTTTTCCACCCAAGAAGATAACAGCTATTCACGTATAACTATATTTTAATTGACCAACAAATTAGCGTAACATTGCCTCAGGCAATGGCCCCCTCTGCGTGGTGGACCAATTCTACAATTATAACTAAACTGGATGGCTCACCACCAAAAACAAAACAAGGTTGTGGTCCTAAAATAAGCAGTTTGTCGAACCCACAAAATCTCCACACGTGGAAGAGGAACAGGTCCAATATTTTGATATCAATAACACCCCGGACTTGTCCCCACTTTTACCCTATGTGAGGTCCCCTAACTCTGTGCTCGAGGGTAAGCTGATCGCTTCTGGCTTTTCTCGGAAAAGAAGGAAAAAGCCTGAACACATTGTGACATTAAACAAAAGTTATCAGACCTATACATTAATCCAAACAGCAAAACCCTCCCAGAAAAACATAGACAAATAATCTCAGGGGCAATTAAATCTTTTGTTATTGACAAACGAGAGGAGATCTATACAATGAACCCAACAGAATAATAGGAAAAAAGCACTAAGGCAATACACTGCTGTCACGTAACTAAAACAAAATCATTTAAAAAGATAGGATCCATAATAATTTATACTAAAATGGAAAGTATCTAATAGCCCCAAAGTTATAGTACCGCTTTAAGGATATTATACATCTCTTTACAATCTGCCTGGCCCAGTGGAAAGAATCGGCTTAAAATAAAAAGCGAAAAAATGTCAAAACTTCTAACCAATGCCCGGCTCCTCACGCTAGAACCAGAAGATATAATAATCTTGAAAAAACTAGATAACCCCCTGAAATCTTGGAGGCTATCAATCTTTGCACATGGGAAGGCCCTGGTCCGGATGTATTTTCAAATCTGTAATACAAAAAATTCTCCATACCATCCTCCCAAACTTTTAACCAAGGTTTTTGAGATGCTTTAGGCTCCCCCCCACCCAGAGATAGCTAGAGCAACCATAGTAGTAATCCCAAAAGATGACAAAATCCCATGATTGCTCTAGCCTCTCGAACCTATATC
>WSYH01004057.1:0-57979 GCA_036426205.1 Ascaphus truei
GCCCATCAACAAGCGACACATCCTCCTCTGAGACAGTGAAAAAAGAGTCAAGGAAGCAGGAGGGAGTTAGGAAGAGGGGTAGATGGGAAGACAACGAGGGACTAGAGTGGGATGTTTCATGACGTATGGATTCAACTTTCCTAAAATAGATCAGCAAAGTTCTGAGCGGAGATGGCGGAAGGAGAGGCAGCTGAAGGGTGGTTTTGATAGAGGTCCAAAACAGACAACATCGGCGTGGGTAGACTTGTGCATTTGATTTCGATGCAGAAAGTAGTTGGGGTTTTTTAGCTTTTTTGCGAGAGGGCAGAGTGAAACAGGATGCATAATTTGTAGTGAAGGAAAGTCTGCGAGAGTGTGAGACTCCTCCGAGGTTGTTCAGAGGAACGAGTGGAGGAACGCACGCATGCGGTGGTGGGAATTTGCCGGGTGTAGGTTAGAAGGGGCGAGTGCGGCAGAGATAAGTGGGGCATGTTTGTAGATACAAAGAGGAGGGAGGACAAGGACCGAGTTTGTGTTCCTGACCATGTTGTACAGGGTCTGTAGCAGAAGCTGAGAGAAAAGAGGGAGAGCGTTAAAGTGGACTCAAAGTCAGGTGAAGTGAATAGAACGCGGTTTCTGCAGACCGGGTGTAAGATGGAGGTGGAGAAGGGGATAAGAGAGAAAGTAAAAAAAATATGCCACTGGGCCCATCCACAGGGTGTACGTACTCATTAAATTAATGTAAATCCCACGTCTCAAGGTCTCTACCCAACCCCCCTCCGCCCCCCCACGCAGACGTCTCCCTGCGGCTGAAATTCCACTGAAATATGTTGTCTCTTATTGAATAATTCTGCTAATCAGACCGACCTGTTGCATATTTTGCCCCAGGGCTTCCTTTCTGATACAAGTCCATTTCATGCTCCTCATAAGGGGGGCTTTATCGTTCCAAAGGGACTCTTGGAAGCAGGGATCCTATGTACAGTTATCATGGAGAGAGTTAAGGTAAGATACCCACAACGCTTACATGCGAAGCCAATCATTTAGAGCAAGCAATCATTGTGGGTAATCTCCTGTGACAGCTAACCTGATACGTGAATTTTAAGCAATTCCTGGTTAGAGTAAGCGACTGCGCTGATAGCAGCAGTGCTTCTCCTCAAGGTTTCTGTTGAGCGGAGGATTGTTCCTAGATCGTAATGTTGCAACTATTACTTCTGTTAGTCTCTTGTGCTGAAACAAAGGGGGGCCGAGAGTGTCAGAAGGAAAAGGGAGCATGAACTACTCTATGAAAGGAATCACCCGAGGATAATCAGCATGGGGAAACAAACACACGTGCTGAAAGAGTGAGGTCCTGGCCAAGGAGTTGCTGGTGAAGCAGCGCATTTGTGTAGTTTGTCATGGGAAGAGCCAAAAAACAATACCTTCGTGTGAAGAAGTGCGGAAGAGAGTGCTGCATTGATTTCTAGTCGTTCTGTATGTTTATTTTATCATTGGTGTCTTTGAACATTGGGCAATGTCACGCATCTCTATTTTAGTCCTCCCATGTTTATTTTGTATTTCTGACTAGCACCCTCTCTATCCACCTTTAAGACCCATCTTTAAACCACATCTTAACGAAGCATATGTGTAGCGCCGTGGCTGATATATCCTCTACCTCATACAGACTCCTTTACCCCTTGCAGGCGCACTTACCGTCCACCCTCCTACTGTCTCTGTACGTTCTTCCTATTTACCACTAGATTGTAAGCTCTTCGGAGCAGGGACTCTTTGTCCTAATGTTACTTTTATGTGAATCACGATGTTTCATGGATGGGAATAAACTATATATATATATATATATAATATAATATTATATATTATATATAATATATATATATATATATATATATATATATATATACCACATCATACCTACATTACATACATACAAATACATCCATACCATGGCGTTTTAACCTTTCACACTGTCACACCCAAATTTACATGGGTTTTCTCTAATGGTGTTTTTAAAATGGAAAGAGTATATCGAGGGTTTGTAGTAGTAACCAATTATTTTTGGTTTATGTGGACAAAGGGGTCATCATTGTCTATTGAAAGAAGCTTTAAATCTCTGGAAGTAATCCTCAGTAATATTCTATATTGTTGAATGTCAATTTTTATGGTGAGTTGCTCATTTTTGACTTTACTTATGTATTTTGTCAGCCTTAATATGATCTTGCCTCAAAGATGGTGTCTCCTGTATGGAGGATTCGATCAACCCTCCAGTAAATTTCCCAACAGACGTGTTTCTACAAATTAAGAGGGACATTTATTTTTACTTATAGTGATAGATGGAAGATATTCTAGGGCACTATAACTCCATTTCCACATTAAAAAATGCCCACATTTTCTAGAAATCCCCTAATAATGCAGCAGTTATCACAACAAATAATGTAATATCATTCGTGAAAGGTTCAAGGAAAAAAAACTGCAAACTTCATGTATTTCAAAACCATTTATAACAATAATATGAGCATGTTCTTGTAATAGCGCTACTAGTTTTAGGCGGGACATTTTGCAGGCACAGTTCCCTGCCCGTGGAGCTTACAATCTAGTTTTTTGGTGCCTGAGGCCACAGGGAGATAAAGTGACTTGCCCAGGTCACAAGGAGCCGACACTGGGATCCAGTTTCCCCTGCTTCAAACTCAGCGCCAGAGTCATTGTCCTCTACTCATGAGCCGCTCCTTCTCCCATTTCAGATGATGTCACATTCCTCTGAATCCGGCACCAGCACACCCAGAGTACGGAGGGAGAGACCCGGCGCACGCGCTGGAGGAGCAGCACCGGGAGACAGATGTCTCCCGCAAGCACTCACTGCAGCCCTCCCACCCACGTGGCACAGGCACCCGAGCCTCTTTAAACCCCCCCCCCCCCCCCGTGTCAGGGACCCCGGGGCCGTTCAGCCCCCCCTCCCCCAGCCACCAGTCTGATTTTTATCTGTATACTACTGGTATGTGTGTGTGTGTGAATTGTATGTATAGGTGTGTGTTGTGTGTGTGTGTATGTATTATAATACGATTTCTGTGGTGTATGTGTTGTGTATCATATATGTGGTTGTGTGTGTTGTGTGTGATATTATGGTTGGTGTGTGGTGGTGTGTGTGTGTGTGTGTGTGTGTTTGTGTGTTGTGTGTGTGTTGTGTGGGTGTGTGTGTGTGTATATATGCCAGGTTTTTAAGAATTTATATTAGTGTGAGGGACCCTTGAAACGTGTCTGCCGTGAATTTGGCTCAAGGGCTTACACAATTTTGGCCAAAATGGTTAAAAGTAAAAGACCATTTTTTTATTAGTTATTTTATCCATGTATATTTAGGCACTGTACCGTATATAAGTTTTTTTCTGGTGTGCACTGAGCTTTGTCTGTGTTTTATGTTATGTCTCTGGTTTTAAATCATATTGCCATGCTCAGTAGCACCCTCTGTGAACCTTTATTGCTTATATATATGTTGTGGGTATTTTGGGGGTTCAATTTGAGCTTGTGGTGTTCTGTATGTTATATATTTGTAGTGTGTGTGTGGTGTTTGTGTATATCCCCACATTTATAGTTAATATATATTATATATATATATATATATATATATATCTAATAATATATATGATTTTGACAACGACGCTTACTCCCGGGGGGCTCCGTCGTTTGTCCGGACTGTTTAGAACACGGTCTTTTAGGGTAGGTTAAAAAATGATGAGGCGTCACGTACTGTTCCTTTAAACAGGCTGCCTGGTTTATTCAGTCCAGGCACTGAGACTGCCACAGTGCATACAACAGAAAACAGATCAAACAAAAGCTGCTCGACCTGAGCGATAAACTTAACTTACATATCCCTGACTCAGGGTTGGAAGGGCTTTTCCACTCCACAACACAAACAAGGTCGTTTGTAATCTACACAAATGAACAGAAAGATTGAACCTGTTTGGGGAAGAGGCTTCTCCCCCTGTAGTTCAGCAGCCTTCCATCCTCCTGGCTCTTTGTAGAGACCAGAGATCAACCGGAAATCAGTCTTTCATACCTGATTCCTAATTAGCATGACAGGTGAACAGAATCAGCAGCATACAAACTCTGGTCGGGATCTCTCATCCCTCTTTCCAGCGCTTGCCAAACTGTGGGATGGAGTGTATGTATTATAAGGCTGCACTCCCAGGCCAAACAGGTATAGAAACTGTCTAGAATCCTGGAGCCCTATATACGGAATTTATTACCATCCCCTGGTTTCGGTCACATTCCTCCCCCCCAGCTCAGACCTCGAGGGATGAGCGACCATGGATATTGGGAGTGCATCCTTGACAACACCCGTCAAGCATTGCCATGTTTTGTGCCCTGACCTGTGTTCCACAGAAAATTTAAAGGGTTGTAGGCTTAGAAACCACCTGGTCACTCTATCATTCTTTTCCCTGTTTTGACACATCCAGGTAGGTGTCATGATCTGTGACCAACCGAATTTTCTCCCCCACAGATAGTATTTGAGAGGCGTCTCTACAGCCCACTTTATTAGCGACACTCTTTCTCTACTATGGAGTAATTTTTTCTCCTGGGGATTTAGTTTCCTACTAAATAAAGGATGGGGTGCTCTCTCCCTTGAGACTCCTGGGAGAGAACCCGCCCCCGCCCTACCTCAGATGCGTCGGTTTGGACTACGAACTCTTTGGAGAAGTCAGGTGTGACCAACACTGGTTGGGCACAGAGAGCTTCTTTCAGCTTCTAAAGGCCTGTTCGGTTTTCCGGGACCACTTTACCATTAGCGGTCCTCTTGCTTTTGTGAGGTCAGTTATTGGGGTTGCCTTAGTTGCAAAATTGGGAATAAACCTTCTATAGTACCCAATTAACCCCAAAGGTCTTACTTGTTTTTTTTTAACTGGCCTTGCCAATTTTGTATCGCCTCCACTTTGATGTTTGGGGTTTGAGTAACCTCTGCCAATATAATATCCCAGATATTGGCCTCCTCCAGACCATAGTGACTTTAGCGGGGTTTAGGCAGTTAGTCCAGCAGACCGGACTGCGTCAAGCACGAGCTTGGACCTTTGGAAGTGGGATTGCCAATCTTCACTATGGATTACCACATCATCCAGGTAGGCGGCAGCAATACCGACATGTGGTTTTAAAATTTTATCCTCATTCTTTGGATGTGGGCGGTGAGCTCCATGTAAGCCAAAAGGCCACCTTATACTGAAAGATCGCCGTCTGGGGTTGAGAAGGCTTTCTTTTCTTTTGCCCTTTCTGTGAGGGGAACCTGCCAGTACCCTTTTGTTAGGTCTGGGTTGTGAGATGATCGGCTTTGCCCAGTTCTCTCGTACACATATTCATCTACCCTGGGCATAGTATCAGTTCAATTTTGCACCCGCGTTTAGTTTCCGTAGTTCATTACAAAACCTTGTGTACCATCTGGCTTTGGAACTAAGACATAGGGCTGTTACAACCCACTTTGGGATTCCTCAATTACACCTAGTTTTAGCATTTTTTTAACCTCTAAACTTATAGCCTTTCTTTGGGCCTCGGGATTCGTACGGTTAAGGTAACTCGGACCCCGCGTTTCAGAGACAGGTCATGTTCAATACGTCTAGTTTCTACCTGGCCCGTATAGAGAAGAATTTCTTGTTTCTTCTCACTAAATTGCTGAACCTCTCGTTTCTGATGAACAGACAGGAGGGTTTCAGCTATGCTAACCTCTGGGTCAGTTTTCTTGATTCTTCTGACGGACCTGGGGGTTACTAGGGTTAACAAGACTTTCTCATCTTTCCAGGGCTTGAGTAGGTTTATATGGTATTTGCTCAGGTTTCCTCCTACCTGGCTGTCTTACCTTATTACTTACTTCTCCCACTCTTTCCAAGACCTCATTGGCCAGCCATTTAGCAAGGAATTTACTCTCTACATGTGGGAACCGACTAGACCCTATCACCTGGAGAAAAATTCTGACCCTAGCACCCTTATTATAGTGATCCTCTGTGCTTCTTGAGCTTTCTCCATGGTTCCCTCACTATGGGTAGGACTGCAGCAATGCGTCCCTGCATCTGGCAACATGCTCTTTACACTCTGTAAGGGGTAACCTCGTGTTTCCCAAGTCTCTTTTGGCTATATCCAGTAAGCCCTTTGTGTCGTCCATACAATATTTCAAAACGGGGAGAAGCCTGTGGAGATTGGGGAACTTCCCTAATGGCAAATAACAGGTACGGTACCACCATCCCATTTTTTTCCCACTTTATCACCCGCCCGCCGTAACATGCTCTTTAAGGTTTTATTGAACCTTCCACAAACCATCTGTTTTTGGATATATACTGAGGTCTGAGATGCTTGATTTTTAGGAGTTACATGCTCTTTCGTTACTTGGGACATAAATGGTGTTCCCTGGTCAGATAGAATCTCTTTAGGAATCCCCCCGGAAAACAGAACTACTAACCTTTTGCTATGTTTTTTAGCTGGGTGCTAGACGTAGGGGAACTGGCCTCCTCATATCGGTGGCATAATCTAATATACCAATATGCTGATGTCCCCTAGCAGACTTTATTAGTGGTCCTACATATCCATAGCAATCCGGTCAAATGTACCTCTATTATGGGAAGGATACCATGGCTCGGTACGCCTGGAACGGGGCGGTGATCTGACATTCTGGGCATGAGGAACATAATTCGTAATTTTCTGCCAGAACCCCAGGCCCAATAGAAGCTTCGAGAACCTTTTCTTTTGTCATTTCCACCCCTAGGTTCCCCCCCATGGATACTATGTCGGGTGTAATACTACGTTACGGAATGTCTGTGTACCAAACAATTGGTTTAGTTGTAACTGATTTCCTTTTATCAACCCGATATCCTAGGTCGTTCTCTACCTCGAAGTATGGTTAAGCAAGTGACCTATCTGGTTGGCCAAGTACTATTCTGGTCCCGTATATTTCCCCTTGCTACCGCGCTAATGTGGGGGTCCTCCACTGGCCTTCTTAAAACTCCCAGGACTGACCTCTAGGTCAGCGAGGGTCTTATCCGGTTCTGGGTGGTAAGGTCTGCTCAACATCTTGATTTGGGTATTCCCTACCAAAGTAGTTGATGGGAAGGGATTTACAGCACTCCTCCTTTTCCCCCTTCTTATTTGGCCCTTCGTCAACGCTCCATTTCTGAAAAAGGGAAGGATTTGTTTCTTCTAAATACTTCGTATGGTCCGCTATTGAACTCTGGGCGCTATTCTGAGCGGGGGACCACATTTTTAGAAAATGGGGAAAGTCGGTCCCTATAACCATCATGTGCCAGTTTGGGTACAATACCCACCTTGATCTAAAGAACCAACTCTGTTTCAAAAAAAACATCAACAGTGAATATTCCATGATTATCCCCATGTATACAACAAATTGCCACTCTTTTTGTGACTGTTTCCTGTTTTCTCTTATGGGCAAGGAGGTATTCGACACTAGTGTGACCATGCTCCCCAGAGTCAAGATTGCCCGAACCCCTTACCATAAAACCTTTACAAATCCCACAGATGGTTATTCAAGGGGTCCTCTGGCTAGCCCATACATTGGGACAACAGCGAATAAGGTCCACGCTGTTGCATTGCTGGGCCTCTTTATGGGCAGTTTTTGCTGTGTGTGGCCCCTCTCATGACAATTTACCCATTTAGGTCATAGTCTGTGTCCCACTTAGAGCCTTTTCCCGGCTCCCCATGTTGGCTATTGCCCTTAGTGTGGCGAACCACTGTTGCTTTGCTGCGTGAAGGGGGTCGCCGCTCTTCAGCGCCACTTAACCCACCCCGTACCCTTTACCGTCTCTGGAGAGTCCTGTGAACCTCGGGTAGTGGGGTTTGCTCCACGACTGTGGGTTTTGCGGGTGCTCTTCGCTCTGGCATTGTGTACCTTTCTACAGGGCCACAAGCTCATCCGCATTGGGTGGGTCATTCCGACTGACCCAACGGCGTAGGCTAGGGAAGTTTTCCTCAAAAACTGTCCATGACCAACCGTTCCACGAGTTGCTGGCTGAGTGATCTCGGGTTGTAGCCACTTCCGGGCGAGGTGGATGAAGGTCAAACATCTGGCTTCGGGTGGCTTTATCCATCGTGAAGGACCAGGCGTGAAACCTTTGGGGCGCGAACAGCCGTGGTTACGCCGAGGCGGGCGGTACTCGAACTTCAAGTTTGCAATACGTTAGCTTCGGCTGGCTCTAGATCAAAGTACCTTCTGGGGTTCGCCGCTTAGGAGGTGCGATTAGACCACCCCCTCAGCTTCTGGCCATCCCTCTCTCTGTGCCGTGCGTTCAAAACGTGAGAATATGGCTTCCTCCACATCATCCGAGGGTCCCATCTTCTGAGGTATGGCTTGCCCTGGTCATTTTCGACTGGGGCGGCCACTGCCAGTGGAAGGTTACTGATAGTCCCCCTCAGGATCTCGAGTTCCTGCTGTAAAGCCCTGAGCGAACCGCTGTTGCTCCTCTCTCCAGCAAGCGGTTTGTCTCTTGCTGGTTTGCATTCGCGTTTTGCAAGGTGCTTTCATTTCGTCGGTTGCTGGTTGCATTCGCCGTTGCTGGTGGGCATTCTGCCTGTGCTGTTGCATTAATCTCTTGCTGGGCTATTAGCAGCGTTGCTGTGTGGGCTGCATCGTCTGCTGCTGGTTGCATTAGTTTTTGCTGGGCTTTAACGCTGTTTGCTGGGTTTCATTCGCGTCTTTCTTGGCAGCGACATTGCGACCAGCGCACCCACCACTTCTCTTCCATCTTGTTTGCAGAATGAAAAAACTTTTTTTTTTTTTTTTTTCCTTTCAAATTTCTTCAACCCCAGACCCCCTAGTGCTCTGCCCGCATTCTCCCCACCATATGTGACAAACGGCTTACTCGCGGGCTCCGTCGTTTGTCCGGGACTGTTTAGAAACGGTCTTTGGGTAGTTAAATGAGAGGCGTCACGACTGTTTTCCTTTAAAACAGGCTATGCCTGTTTATTCAGTCCCCAGGCACTGAGACTCCACAGTGCATACAACAGAAAACAGATCAAAACAAAAGCTGGCTCACCTGAGCGATAACTAACTTAGATCATCCCTGACTCAGGGTTTGGAAGTGGCTTTTCACTCCCAACAAAAACAAGGTACTTTTGCAATCTTACACAATGAACAGAAAGATGAACCTGTTTGTGGAAGAGGCTTCCCCTCCTGTAGTTTCACAGCTTTCCAATCCTCCTGGCTCTTGTGGAGAGACCAGAGCACAGGAAATCGTCTTTCATACCTGATTCCTAATTAGCATGACAGGTGACAGAAATCAGGCAGCAGACAAACTCTGGTCTGGATCTCTCTCACCCTCAGTTCCACGCGCTTGCCAAACTGTGGGGATGGAGTGTATGTAATTAAAGCTGCACTCCCAGGCCAAACAGATAGAAACTGTCTAGTATCCTGGGAGCCCTATATACGGAATTTTATACCATCCCCTGGTTTCTTGTCACAATATATATTATATCATATATAATATATATATATATAATATAATATTAAATTAGGTGGGTTTTTTGTATGCATTTGGGGGGGAAGTTGTATATATTTGGGGGTGGGGATTTTTTTGTATGTATTCAGGGTGGGAAGTTTTTTGGTATATATCTTGTGGGGGGGAGACGGAATGAGTGAGCGTGGGTAATTGACGGAGGGAGAGGAGAGGGGTGAGTAGGAAAAGAGGGAGTAAGAGTGAGAAGCAGGGGAGAGAAATACATGCGAGGCGGGAGGGTGAGACGGAAAGGAGAGAAATACATGGGATGGGGGCTCGTGAGGTTTCAAATGGGGGGGTGGCGGCGGACAAAACCGCTGACACGGGGGGGGGCTGCTTAAAATGTTTGTCCCGGGCTCCACAATTTCTGTTGGCGGCAGGGGGTACTGGCGTCCCGGGTCCTATAGTCAGGGGGCCCGGGGCCCCTGTGCGGCCGTGCACCTTGATGAATCCCGTCACCACGGGCTGACAGGATTTAGCGTGCTCGCGATGCGCCACGCAGCATGTTGGCACGCTGCCAGGATTTTTTTGGGGCCCGCAGGAAGCTCTATATGAGCTTGCAAAGCGAGGCCCGCCTCTTCCTGCATGGAGCACGTGGTGAGTACTGCTTCACACCTTTCTTGCTTCCCCCTTGCCCCCTGCTCCGATTTCCCCCCCCTGCTCCGATTGACCCCCTCCGTTCTGATTTCCCCTGTGTGTATGTGAGTGTCTGAGTGTGTGAGTGTGTGAGAGAGAGAGAGAGAGAGAGACAGAGAGTGTGAGAGAGACAGAGAGTGTGAGAGAGAGAGAGACAGAGAGTGTGAGAGAGAGAGACAGAGAGTGTGAGAGAGAGAGACAGAGAGTGTGAGAGAGAGAGAGACAGAGTGCGCGAGAGACAGAGTGCGCGGGAGACAGAGTGCGCGGGAGACAGAGTGCGCGGGAGACAGAGTGCGCGGGAGACAGAGTGCGCGAGAGACAGAGTGCGCGAGAGACAGAGTGCGCGAGAGACAGAGTGCGCGAGAGACAGAGTGCGCGGGAGACAGAGTGCGAGGAGAGACAAGAGGTGCGCGAGAGACGAGACAGAGCGCGCGAGAGACAGAGTGCGCGAGAGACAGAGCGCGCGAGAGACAGAGTGAGAGAGTGTGTGTGAGAGACATACCAACTGCGCACTCCAACTGTTAGGCTAAGGCCCCGGTTACGCCGCTGTAATGCGCGCCCGCGCTTTTGGCGGTGCATTCAGCCGATTCCCCGGTCTGCAGGAGGAGAGACCGGGGGGCGTGGCGGAGGAGTGATGGGGGCGCGGCCATGACGTCACCCGGCAGGTTCGCCCTCATTGGCTGAACCGCCGGGGGGCGTGCCTAATCGCTCGACGCGAGTCCTGCTCTCTATTCTATTGAGAGCAGGAGTAGCTCTCGCGCGAGCGCTGCGGCCCCCCCTCAGCGGGCCCGGCGCCATTGAGGGGAGGGCTCTCGTCCGTGGCGGACACTGTAGTAGGCAGCAGGGGCAAGGCCTTAGGTATGTATATACAACTTTGTTTTCAATTTGGGCGCCGTGGAAAAATCCTGGTCACCTTGGGGAGCCTTGAACCGAAAAAGTTTGGGAACCACTGCTCTGGACCATAATTCTACTTCAGTTTCTTTTTAGTGGCATAGGGCATGTGTATTAAGGCAAAAGCAGTGGAATACAGTAGCGATTAATAGGAATATTTATTTAACACATCTGGTGCATTTTGCTTTGCCCCATATTGCCACCTTGATGCATAGAGCCCATGCCCTGGAGATTGTGGCGCTGGCCTGGGACGTTGGAGGTATATTAACTATATTTTCCAGTTCCATGTGACATCACAATATACCCCATGTATCAGATTTTAGTAGTTACTTTGCATTGGAATTCAAAAGGCCACTATTGTGCAGTTCCCTCATTCTGTGTGAACACACAAAGCAGATGAAAAGCCCTATCTTCCATTCCCTCCCTTCCTGTGACCTCTCCTACTGTGTTACACCTTTTCTTGACTTTTCCCTGTGTCCTTTTAGTGGGGTATAACTATAAGGAACCCCCACTCAGCCTAATGTGGACTGGGATAGGTGCTCCTCTGGGATTAGTACAGGGTTACACTACAATAAAGATAAAACAATCCCAGTTATGAGCACTTTAACCACCAGATAAGTGAAGTGATGGTTAATAACTAAAAATGAACTTTGCATAAATATGCTAAAATAATGGGAGAGGACTTAAACGATGATAAGATAAAATGATTCTAAACACCCTCAAAAGTTATTACCAACACTTCACTTATCTGGTGGTTTGAGAGCCCACGACTGGGATTTCTTTTTATTGTAGTGTATCCCTTTAGTGGGGCCAGATAAAATCACTGTGCATACAGTATATTATTCTTGCCTACTGACAAATAGTCCCAAGTGATGTGAGTCAGAGCACAGAACTAATTGCTGTATACTGTAGCAATGCATTGTGTGCCCTTCCTCAGGCCTTTGATTGGTAATGTGAGCAGTTTCCCCAACTACCATGCAAATGGATTCTGTAAGCCTCACCATTGATTACCATGGTCAGAACCAACATAGCAGTGCATGGGCCGCTATGAGTGTAGAAAGCCTCGACATTGTTTATTATTATCCCTGCCTAGTGACCTTAGTGTTCGATTCCCAGGTGGCTATTCGCACTGTGGCATGGTGCTTTCCATATATCACTTGTTTGCAGCCAGCGCTTTGTCCGTCTGATTAAAAGGGATCTAATACCACGTCCCTGTCCTTTTAACCCTGTCAACGGGAACAGCCGTGTATTATCCAGTGCCTTCTTCGAACCATAAATGAGCACTCTCTTCTGAGAAGTGCAGAGGGGACAGAAGGACTGGTTCTAATTTTAGCTCTAGTTAAGAGCTGATAAAGGACTGAAGGACCAGAAATAGGGCTTCTTCTCCCCAAGGGAGGGAGCTTGGCTTCCAAAGTGAAATGCCAGGAATTTTGTGCACTCAACAGCTGAATTTAACAAAGAAGTTGGCCGGCGATACTAGGAACAGAGAGCAAAGAATGGGGGAAACAGACCACTGGCATCAGAAGAACGAGGAAGAAAAACAGTATGGAATGTAAGAGAGAGCGACAGGGATAAAGAATTCTCTAATGAAAGTGAAAAGGATATGCTGAGATGGATGAACGTTTTAGCTGGGTAAATCCATTATCAATCCCTCTTCATTGATTGACCAATGCATTAAGGGACACAGAAAAGATAAGGCGACTATGCTAAAGTGACACAACCATGAAACGCTAGTGAAAGGAGAGCATAGAAAAATCAAAGCGAAACATGAGGCATGAACTATGATCTATAATCGGAAAGTATGAGGGAAATGGTGATGTATTAACTTGCTTGGAGCTGGTTAGACTCATTTTCCTATGGCTTACAAGCATTTGGAACTCATTTTCAAGTCTAAACTTGCTTCATAAGTTTTAGAATAACTTGACCTATTCACCCTTATTTGTAGAGCCAATTAAGGATTTTGTTTAACACCAGTTGATCCTAAACTCATGCCCAACTTCTTCATCACCTCCTACATGGTGGTAATAAATACAACATAAAAACTGATTATTTCTTTCATATAGCCCTGCTTACTTTACAATCAATCATACCCATTAGATCTGAACTGGAGGGAGCTTTTAATAAAGGTTCAGACGTGCCACAGAGGTGACACTGAGTCCCTGGATCTCCCACTTCAGAACCCCATAAAATGAAGACCAATTATTCTGTTGTATGGGCAACTGTGTCTACACAGTTGTAACTTTTTACATTCAGGCCACAAATAAGGCAAAGAAACTAGAAATCATGATAACACCTTCACTTTCAGTAAATAACTTTAGAATATTAATAAAAAGTGTGCCAATTGAAAAATGAATCCAAGGAAGCTTTGGATGATTGATCACCTAAGACATGGGTATTCATCCTGTGAGTTGTACACTTACTATAGCCTTTTGTCAAACAAGCGTTTGGTTATGATGAAAAGCTGCTATAGTGATAGTATGCTAAGAAGTAGGTGATTACCAGCTGTGCAGCACTTCTTAAGAGGAACTGCCTGCTGTTGGAATCCGAGTCACTTGAGAGCCGGGTGACCTTGGAGAGATGTAAAACAATGTGATACTTCGGTTTATGGTCGTCATGCATTTTTAATTAGACTCAGAGAAATTCAGTAAGGCTGCCTGCAGTAAGGGGGGGATTGTCTGTGTGACTCAGAGTAGGACTGTGGGATTTAATGGTAAATCTGTCCTGGGCGCCAAGTCAGGGTTTAGTAGGCACATTGCTTCCATGTTGGGGTATAGTATATAAAGTGAATTTCCCAAGGTCATAAGGTTCAAACACTGTGATTTCAACCAGGATTATCTACTTCAAAGACCGCGATGTTGCCACTGAGGACTCATATTTGTCATGAAAAGATTAGAGATGTGATTACAACCCCAGTATTGGACGTGAATAATCCCCAAATTACAGACATTAAAATCTAGGAGGCCGTGTAACTGTAGGTCACTAGCAGCTGTTGAGATGGGTTTTCCCTTTTACAGGAAAACACCTTCCCTTATCAGATTCTGAGTTACCGAGATACTCTTCAGATGTACATGATAGTGGTGTTCTAACTCCCTTTATTTTGTAACTCAGACTGAGCAGTTAAGCCATCTCCGTCTGAGTTTCTTCATAGGAATCTTAGTGCAACAAGCGTGGACTTGCTTTGATACAGGGATGGCCACCACTTTATTAAAACGCATAGTGAAAAACCAGCTTCTAAAAGCAATGCATCCAACAACACTTTTTGTCTCCAGCCGATTTGTGCTACGAAAAAGCCACCCCAATCCCCATTGTGAGTTGCCTTAACTATGCTGTATAATGAAAGCCTTCATTGCTTTTGTGAATTAGCAGTTAATTCCGAGCTGTTGACATGAAGCAGTATTTCTGTGTGCCTGGGGTAGGTAATATCCTGCAGCACATGACAGAGAGGGGATGAATAGCTTGGATAATAATATATGTCGATAGATGCCGTGGGCGATTTCACAGATGACATAACCGGTATTGTTATGAAGCACAGTTAGTACATAAGGAATGTTGACTTTTGGGGGGATTGCTTTCCAATTTGAATGGTGCCGTTTCTTCTGCTATAATAAAATGTACACTTAATCATGACAATCCGGCATGTCTCTCTCTCGTTATCGAATTGCTGCATTTTTTATGAAGTTGCACAGATAGGGCCATAGGGCCTTATTCACTAAACCACATTAACAGCATGAGATGAATGTAGTGGAAAGGTAATAGGGTCTGTAACCACAGGATGATTTAGCGCAGGGGGGCTCAACTCCAGTTCTCAAGCCCCCCAACAGGTCAGGTTTTCAGGATATCCCTGCTTCAGCACAGGTGGCTCAATCAGAAGCTCAGTCTTACCGAGCCTCTGATTGAGCCACCTGTGCTGAAGCTGGGATATCCTGAAAACCTGACCTAGTGGGGGGGGAGGGGTGGAATCTAGAGGACTGGAGTTGAGCTCCCCTGGTTTAGAGGAAATCCCTGATTAACAACAAGCACTCACCCAATAAAGAAATAGTGTTTGTGTTTTATTTCAAAAGAAACATAAGCGACCACATATCTGCTTTAACAATGGTTACATTTGTTTAAGGAAGCTAATTGGATTGTTACCTTCTTTACAAACAGGTTTTTTTGGGATGGCTACCAGGGATTTCATCTTTAAATACATAATAGTAGGGAGACAAAGTTACAGTTTATATGGACATTTATTAGAGCATCAAGTCATCACATAGTAATTTAGCTTCTGACTGTAAATAATAATGTACTACCTTAAAGCAGCAATACATTACAAGTTTGAAGCAGGGGGTCTCCGGAGCTGGACCTCATTAATTTCATCTCCGGGGACCCCCTGCTTCCAGAGATACTTATCTCCGTAGGGGGTGCGTATCTCTGCGCAGTTTAAAGGTCCAGGTCACGCAGGCCAATAGGAAGCCACACCGGATGACGTCACAGCTTCCTATTGGCCCGCTTGAGGCGGGACATTTAAACACCGCCATTAGATTGAGGATCTCAGTTTCTCTGCTTGCAGGGATATTGGCACCGCTAGAGAGGTAAGTATCTCTGCAAGCAGAGGGTCCCCTGAAGTAGGGAGGTAAGTATCTCTGCCAGCAGAGGGTCTCCTGAAGTAGGGAGGTAAGTATCTCTGCCAGCAGAGGGTCTCGTGAAGCTGACAATAACAGGTTTCCGCTCTAGAGGCCGCCTGTTTCAAACCTGTAATAAAAAAAGAAGTATATAAATATTGCTGCTTTAAACAATATTCTGACTCTAGAAGAATTCCTCTTCCCTAAAGTAGTTAACCTGTACATACATGTTTAGGGATTTCCGCTTCTTGTTTGCCCGTGCCTTTAATCCACGTTTAACCTCCGGATGCAGTTGTATTTGATGTGAGCAGTGTTAGAATCCACAAATTAATCTTTTTTTTTTTAATGCATACTTTGTTAGCTCTCAATGCTGTCGAAGCATTGGGCGTGTGGTCCCTGTTTTAGTTCTGTACTTTTATTGCTGGAGGAGTGATGTGGTGGTTAAATAGATGGTCTTGAACAGGGGTAGCCAACTCCAGCCCTCAAAAGCTACCAACAGGTCAGGTTTTCAGGATATCCCATCTTCAGCACAGGTGGCTCAATCAGTGGCTCAGTCTTTGAAGCAGAAACCTGACCTGTTGGTGGCGCTTGAGGACTGGTGTTGTCCATCCATGGTCTTAAACATACAAGCTAGAGGATTTTATTGCAGCCTTGGTCCCTCACTGGATCCTAAGTTCCACGAATTAGCTTGTGTGCGCACAGTGGCTGTAATATTATACTGTGCTCACAGCTAGTGGAATACAATATTATTATTGGTAATCTAAGCCTGTGATGCGACTGCGCTGCTTCTTCAGAAGGACAGAATTACCTCCAAGGTCAGGTCACAAAAGGTGGGATCAGGATGGGGAAACAGTTCTGGTTGTGTGGGCATCTGGCTCCGGTCCATTCTCTCATGTGTGATGGAATACTTTGCAGATTAGAGGGTGGATGAGATGCATGGTGTGGAAGCAAAGAAAAGAATATCTCCCTCTTGTTACTGTAATTAAAGCTGCAGTTCAGGCAATATCCTGCATGTGTGTTTTTTTTTAATAAATCCGTTCTGTAGTAAGAAAAAATACTTTTAGCATTTTCTGTTTTAAAAAAAAACAACTTTGAAAGACCAATTTTCTTGTATTCTATTTTAACAAGCATGCTTGTTCCTATAGCAACGATTTACATTCCCCATATTTAAAGATGTCGCAAAACTTTGCCGATCAATAGACGGAGAACGAATTGACCGGCAGCTATGCAGTTCTTTAGGTAATTAGAGATTGCCCACATATTGCCCAAAATAAATAAAAAAAAAAAAAAGACTGAACGGCAGCTTTAACTGCCAAGTCTGAGCTGGTGTAAAGAAGCTTGTATCAAATGTAAGTAGGAGGCCTTTTGGCAGTGACGGGGTTAAGAACAAAGATAATCTAGAAATCCCTCTGACCAGCTGCCTGCAATATCTTATCTGGAAAAAACTGCTCTGTGGGAATGATCAGAGACTTCTAACTAAAGCGATTATTAGAGATGTCAGTGTTCTATAATTTATAAGAGAATTGCTTTGACAAGTGTCCAAATACGTCTAATTCCCTGCTCATTAAGCTGCAAAGTTAAAGACGGCAGGGTTATTTATGTTGCTTAATTTTCACAGCATACAATTGTATCTGGATTGGCGTTTTTCAACAGGGGTTCCTAGGAACCCTTCTGTTCCCCGAGCATCCCTAAAGGGCTCTCTGCATTCTTCAGGTCATCTGAAAATTGTACCATATACAGAAGAATTTACAATGCATCTGATCTCAGACACGCTAATAGAGAGGGTTGGGGTTCCTTACAATGCATCTGATCTCAGACACGCTAATAGAGAGGGTTGGGGTTCCTTACAATGCATCTGATCTCGGACACACTATTAGAGAGGGTTGGGGTTTCATTATACTTAACTTCTTGCATTGATGCTAAGAGACAGAAGGCAAAATTGCATCTCATGTGAACATGATCTCAGAAATGCAGGTTGTACCCTCATAGAATATTGTGTTTGAGATTCTTTGTTGACTTTTGCGTCAATTGGCCTTAGACAATAAAGTGCTGTATTGAATTAAATAGGTGTTTCCGTGCCAAATCGGCATTATCACACTTTATTTAATTACTCCCAATTGATCTCATCACTTTCCAATTTGATAGTGGTCAAAATGCAGGTACGACAATGCGACTTCTGGTCCAATGATCTACTGAGTGTGTCAGGGGAACATGAAGAAATCTGTACATTGTGTTGATTTTCACATACAATAGGCATGTGTGCACAATGGAGTCACATGTTACTTAATGTAAGCTGTTTCGTGTTTCATTATTCTATGGGTTTAAATTACCGTCACACCACACTATCTTTTAAATGGACTAATTTACCCAGTGATGATGCAACTTCTCCAGTATGGAAGTAGCTGCAAAATGTCTTGTTTCTGTGATACGAGTTTCACGCTTACCATTTACCCTGCTCAGGGTCAGCAGTGCACTGCCGGCCTCTCAGGCACTGAATGAGTTAGGCCATAATTGGATAGATATTTTCCCAGAGCTGGACATCTTTACTGCAGGGCTGACATTTGTAATGTGCTGTTCTGCGGAAGTCTGCATTAGCAATGGGATTAATAGTGCGGTTATTGATCTTCATGCATTTCAGTAGCTTTTTTTTTTTTTTTTTTAAAGGCTAATGCAAATGATTTGAATGATGAACACGACTTGGCAGGGCTTTTCTTCTGCTTTTAACAGAATTCTCTTCTAAATGGATATTAATCCAAGCAAATGAAACACTTTTTACTTTATTAATAAGTGCAGAAAAAAACGACATAAGGGAAATAATTGGCAAAATTCTCAATGTTCTTAATTGATGGAGTTCTTTAATTAAAAAAAAAATCAAAATCTTGTCTTGAGTGTATGGGCATTGTGATTATAAAGCTGATGCCAAGATAAGCAATGTTATGTTGTATCCGTATGTGGCCACTGTATCACCATGGGCAAAACATGTTTTTACCTCTGTAGTTTGGATTGCCAGATGGCTTCCCCAAAAATACTGGACACACTAGTGAAAGGTGCGACGTGCTCCAGACACGCATAAGCACCTCTCATCCCTCTCCGCTGCATGCGCGCATGCGATTTCCTCCTCTCCTTGGCCCCACCCCCATGCTCCTGATACCACCTCCCAGCCCATCAGGATGGAGGAAGCTGTCCAGTCCCCTAGCAGCAGCCCTGCTCGGGTAATTCCCACGGCCACGAAGCTGATCAGGTCACTATGTCCAGAAAGGTAGTACCGGACACATACATGTCCAGTATGTCCTCTAATTGTTTACTGGACAGATTGCCCAAATACAGGACAGTCCGGTTCAGTACGGACACCTGGCAACCCTATGGACCGCAGAATATCTAAACATCCTTTTCACATTTGTTCACAAATTTTCAGCAATGTGAAAAGCGGGCGTAGCTGGACATTTGCGGGCCACCATACAAACAAATATTCAGGGCCCCAATATAAGTGAACGTATTAGGAGACTGCACCGAGTTCACGGTCAGCACAGCTTTCCGTTTGCTGGGGGTCAGATAGCACGTTTTGTTGATACCTTTTTTTTATCTGCAGAAATTAGCACGTTATCTGGTTTCTAAGGGCTGTTATATAGAGCGTGCGGCCGCGCGTGCCTATGCGAATGCGCCTGCGCGTGCGCATGCACGTGCCGCATGCTTTTCGTAAATATAGTGAGGGGCAGTATACTGTGTTTGTGTGTGTTTGTATGTGTGTTTGCATTTTGTTTCTTCACTTTTATTTAAAACCTAAGTATGCATGTGTAATTTATTATTTATTTAAAAAAAAAACAATTGGTAAAAATAAAATATTTATTAAGTTTGTGCAGACTGACACATACACACACACATACATACATACATACATACATACATACATACATACACATGCATACATATATACACACATACATGCATACATACATACACATGCATACATATATATACATACATATATGCATACATACACATACATACATACACATGCATACATACACATACATACATACATACACATACATACATACATACACATGCATACATATATATACACATGCATACATACACATGCATACATACACATACATACATACACATACATACATACATACATACACATGCATACATATATACACACATATACATACATTTAGTGCAGGTTGCAGCGGGAAAAGATTCTTTTCCCTGTCTTCCCCGCGGCCCTCGTATAGAAGGGCTGACTCACGTCAGCCAACTAAAATTCCGCGCGCGCGCATGGCGTAGCGCGCGCTCGGCACTATAGAACGTGCCTAAGAGAGTCAGGACTAGAAGCCTCATCTATTAGACATAATGTCACAGTATTGATACACTAACTAAATGAACTAACCATCCAGTTCTGCTTTGTGCTGCAGGAGATTTGCTCCCTTCCAGAGAGCCATTTATACTGACTCCTGTCTACACAGGTTAAGTCACATCTTCAATTCGGGCTATCCACGTGACTGTATATAACTTCGGTAGTGGCTAATATACAACCATTTACTCCAGCTCGATTTCTACATTGGGCCAGGCTCCTCCAATTTTTTCACCTAACTTGCAACCCTCATCAGCAACGAAAGAGTTAACAAGGACTGGTTAGGACTACACCTGACTCTGCTCTCCGTGATATTAAAGTGGTATCCACGTGTATTCTGCCTTCCCCTGTCTGACAGATCAGACTGACACCCTGCTTTCAAATATCTATGTAGCCGTGAGATTTCATTTGACAGGATACTTGCTGTATTACGTTTTTGGCAATAGATTTAGCTAAATTCACAACCTAAGAGCACACACCCACCTCTATTCAGTTTGTAATTGTTTTTAAGTTTGCATTTTGTATTCTTCACTTTTATTTAAAACCTAAGTTCCCCTGAAGTGCCGATTGCGGACTATACTGAAAAGACGGACCATCGCCTCCCGGTGCGGTGACAGAACCCGGAAGGGATTGTGGGGCAGAGAAGGGTGGGGGAGAAGAGAAGGAGAGAAATGGTCAGCAGGGCCGCCGACAGGGGGGAGAGAAAGCAGATCCAGGTCCAAGGGATATACATTTTGGATTTAATTCCGGAGTTTTGTATTTCTTCCCTGTTTGAATGTTCAATATCCTGCGGGGCCCCGGCTTTGCCCAGGCTAAAGCTACGCCCCTGGTGAGGAGATACATTGCACTTTATAAGTAAATTTAGCATTGGTTGAACTTGATGGACGCATGTCTTTTTTTCAACCTCATCTACTATGTAACTATGTAATTTTGGGAGTATTAATATGAGTTGAGTGAATAGAGGATGCACATATTATAATTGGATATATCAATGTGTGTGTATTATCCTGTCATTCTTCTGGCTTTTTCTTGTGTTAAAATATCAGCCAGGTCTAATTTTTTTTTTTTAACCCTCTCCTTGAGAACAGCGCCCCTTCCATGTTTTGGGGATAACCCCAGTAATAGTCTGTATGCCAGGCGTGGCCAACTCCAGTCCTCAATGGCTACCAACTGGTCAGATTTTCAGGATATGCCAGCACAGGTGGTGCAGTCTTCGACTGAGCCACCTGTGCTGAAGCAGGGATATTCTTCAAAACCTAACCACCGACAGGTGGCCCTGAGGAGTAGAGTTGCCCACTCCTGCTGTAGTGTCTGATATTAACCTTTGAGCACCAGAGGGATGACGGGGTTAACAGAAGATGACAACTTGTTTGGGCATGTCTGAGGCGATCATTTGGAACAGGGAGGCCCACACATAAAGATTTACGGTGTGTGTAACTTTATAGTACGCTACCGCCTCCTCCCCAAAGGCGATTCTGAGGTTATGCTCTGCGCAGGGAAATATACCATACAACATTGGAGAAGCAGGGAGATGCAAAGGCATGTACTGCAGAAATAGAGGGGAGCTCCTGTCCTGAAGAGCTTACAATCTAAACAGCAGAGTGGGAAGCAAACAGGAGGAAAAAAAAGGAAACGTGAGTTCTTGGGGCTAAATGGTGTTAATAACATTTATTTATTGCGGCATACTGTTAAAATCAGCCAGTCAGCACTGATATGCCGGCAGTTAATTTCTAAACAGTTTCAGGGACCACCACTATATGGGGCTTATTTTACAGTAAGCCCCCCGGAAGGCGTCCGATAGGGCTGTTTTAGGCCAAAATTCCCCATTGATTTTAGTGGATAATTTAATACACAAATGGACCAATCGGCTGCTTTGGTGGATATAGCACACGACCCCAAGTCTTCATTCTTAAGAGATCCCAGTTTGGAGGATCTTCGATGTAAATACACATGGGGAAGACTGATTGCAGAATCAGTATAGAGGGTTTGTAGTCTGCATACTGTGTATGCGGGAGATATAGAGAAGAATGAATGAAAAGCAGAAAATGTCCTAGATGCAGCCTGGAGACTTCGGAGAGGGGTGTACGGTTATTTAGAAAGACCACAAATAAGTGTTCAGTGTGCATGTAAATGTCACCCTGTCTCCTGGTAATGGAATATAAAAGTCAGATAAAGAATATTCAACTCTGACTAGGAAAGATTAGAAATACAAAGGGGATGTTATTGGGATACAAAACTAAGGCTAAACGGAATAACTTGGTAAGAAAGATTAGATATTCTATTACTGCGTTAAAATGTATTGCGTTATCTGAAAGGCGCACTGCATATCTGATCTAATTCTTGCATCTTCCTTTTTGTCTCTGCGCTCTGTGCTTGGCATTCGTTCATCACTAGAGAAGGAAACCGGAGATGCATTTGTCGCCACTCGCAGTTATGTACTTGTTACTTAGAAACAGGGGCGCTCAACTCCAGTCCTCAAGCCCCCCCAACAGGTCAGGATATCTCGGCACAGGAGGCTCAATCAGTCCCTGCTTCAGCACAGGTGGCTCAATCAGAGGGTCAGTCTTCGACTGAGCCTCTGATTGAGCCACCTGTGCTGTAGCTGGGATATCCTGAAAACCTGACCTGTTGGGGAGTCATGAGGACTGGAGTTGGCCACCCCTGACTTAGAAGAAAGAACAAACTATGTCTACTTTGCTCATTAACCTGGCAAACACCTTTTGACATTTTTAAATGTGCAATCGGTAAAATCACCTTTTGAGAAATGAACACTAAAAATATTCAGCACTGTTTTTTATTTTATTTTTATTTTCTCCAAATAAAGACTATAATATGCATGTGATTAATAGACAAACCATCAATTCCTTTAACCCCAGCTAAGGAAAAAGCATATTGTACACAGCCAAGTGACTAAAGAGGAGTTTTATTCTGAGCAATAAAAGCGTAAAAATAAAACACTGTAAGAAAAAAACAAGCAATGGTAATAAATCACAATTCAGCTTATTTTTTTAAAAGTTGCATCCACGAAGCCTGCAATAAACTACAGAATATCATGGAACGCTCCTTTAATACTTTGGGAGAAAAAAAAACCCACGTTGCTTTTAATATTAGAAAATAACGGTTACGTATAAGTAATATACTGTGAATGAAATGGAACTAACTCCTGGAAACAAGTTGTGTATAAAGGTGGCTGGGCAAAGATCTGCAGGTGAGTGAGAAAACTGCAGGTAAATAAAAGATCAAGGCGAATATTGTGAAGAAAATCGGTTTTCACAATTTTTATTTTCCATAAAAATATCCTCCGTTACTCAAAATACTTTGCATGCAGAGTTTTTTTTTATGATACAGACATAGGAGTATCAGACTAGGATTGCAATACATAGTCATCGCATGTAAGAGGTTACCGTGTTGGTGTAATCGATGTGTTGATGGACATAAAGAGATTACTTGGTACCAACTGCATGTGTCCGCCTCATATGGGTATGTAATAAACATTCCAATCTGGCAGTGAGTGCACAAACTAGCTGGCATCTGTTCGCAAAAGATCCTTGAGCTGCATCGTATTAACCCCTTCCAGGTGAAGAGATTGAAAATATTTTTTATTAACCCATTTAATGCATTGCAGTGTACTTAATTGTGTGTATTTCTTACACTAAAGGATGCACATTTTGGGCACAAAAAAACAAACACATATTTCCTCTGAGCAGCTTTAGTACTTAATTTCAGCTGTACCAAAGAGACCTGGATTAAAGCTACATTACATTTTAATGTATTATAATGTAACAAGTATTTTTTGTTTCTATAGCAACCATTTACAAAGTCACATCCCCTTCTTCTTCTGAAACAGGCTCTGGCACACCCCATTTTGAGCCCTTCCTTCTGTCTAGCTGCGCACCAATTGTATCTAGTGACTGCCTGGTCACATGATCTTGCACACAGAACTTTGTATCTTTGGTCCTCTTCTGCTGCACTGACAGCCATTTAGTGAACCCGCAAGCCAAATCTTTGCAGATCGATCGGCAGCTTAGCTAATTGCTTATCATTGTGTGGATTGCATTGATGCACATATTAAAGGGGGGGAGGCGGGGAAATAAAATAAAAAATGGCAGCTTGGACTGCTGCTTTAAGTTTATTGTTGTACAAACACAAATTGAGTATATTTAGACCAGCGGTGCGCAAAGGGGGGGTGTGAGATTTGCTGCGGGGGGGGGGGGGAGGGGATTACAGATGCCCTGCGCGCTTCCCGAAGGCATTTAAATTAATGCAGAGGGATCTGCAAGGCCTCTGTAAACTTCTCCTTACCTTGATTCAGACGCTCCTGCGTTAAATGATGTCGCGGGGGTCATGTGACGTCACGTTACCATGGCATTGTGACGCCAGGACGTCTGAGTCAAGGTAAGTGGGGGGGGGGGGGGCTGAAGACAGGGGAACAGCCGGCAGGGGGGCGCAGGGGAAAAAGATTGTGCTCCCCTGATTTAGATGACCGTTCATTAGTAAAGTTTTTGAGTTTTTGAGTGCAGGCTCTGAACCCTCCATCTTATTATATTTCTTTGGTTACACCCATCTCTGTTTCAGTTTGCTCACTGAGCAGTTATTATTTTTGTTACATTGGATTGATTCAGTCATGTTTAGCTTTTCCATTGACCCGTATGGTGACATCACAAAGCATGCAGCCAAAGCCAAGATGTGATTGGCTACCTCCATGCTTTTAGTTACTACAGTATCTTGTAATCATCCTGAAGGTTGTAACAATTAACACGTATCCACATGGTATACTTGCTAACTAATACCACAGTGTGTTAATGATCCAATCCTGGATGACATTCGCCGAATTATAACAACTTTTGTATAATACAGTAAGATCTGAACAAAGACCGGCCTGAGTAATGATCACACGTTGATCTGGAGTTAGCTGGCAAAACACACGTTGTTAAAAACATAACAATGAGATAATGTTTAGAGCAGCAATTTCCTGTTGGGAGGGCTCACAAAAAGTGATCATTCTGTTGTACACTTTACCACCCCAAGCATCAATCCCCTCCAAATTAGATATTGGGTTTTCTAATTAACTGAACCAGGGTGTACCCCGGAGCTGATCAGTGGTCCCTCAACCTCAGGGTTCCTGAGCCTGGTCGTTTTTTGTTATATGGCCACCGGGTCACTAATAGAAAGTTGCAGAGTCGTCTCCTGATGACGTTGCGATGGTGTTGCAGCTTTCTATTGGCCGCCCCAGACTGAGCATGCCCAGGAAGCTGATTTCTATCCAAGAGAAAATATAATTTCCCCCCTGTCGAAAGGAGTGAAATCCCAGGAACCACGGGTCATGGAGGTCGGGGGCCATGAACTAGCACTGGGTGGACCCCCTGGTTTAGTAAATCAAGCTCCCCCCCCAAATAAAATGGATAGAGCGGACATTTGCTTTTTATTACAGAAATTGGTGGCCCCTAATGGAAGTGTGTGTCTGAAGAAAGTTCTCTGTTCTTTAAGTAGATAGGACTTTTGTGTGGTTGCAGGTGAACTGTGATACTGAGTATTGTGCCCCTCTTGTCTCATCCTATACATTAAGTGATGGTTTGTGTGACTGTTAGTATGTAGTTGCTCATCACATTTTGTTTTTCTGCAGTTTGTGGCTGTGACTTGGCTCAAGGCGGCTTCTTCATTAAGAACGGGGAGTATCTGTGTACACTGGACTACCAGCGCATGTACGGGACTCGTTGCAGCGGCTGTGGAGAGTTCGTGGAGGGAGAAGTTGTGACCGCTCTAGGAAAAACCTACCATCCCAACTGCTTCGCTTGCACCGTTTGCAAGTAAGTCGGTTCCATTCCAGCATTGAAGTGCATGTCTTGGAAACGGCTCTTAGATCATAGGAAATGCAGCCTGGTAATGAGATCCAGACCTCTGCCATCACAGGCTAACACATTGGGTCATATTTATTAAGCACTGCTATGTCATAAGACACCTTACGGCATTGGAAGACCTCTTCCGATATATTCACCTAAATGGTCTGGAAAGTGTCTAATGGCAAGGCGCCGCCTCGTAAATACGAGCCTATGCCATTCCCTTTCTAAAGCCATGCAGTTATTTATTGGGGTATTCTTGGTCATTGCAGGTTGTGACACCTTGTAAAAGTGATTTTTTTTGTTTTTGTTTACATATTTGGAAAAGGAGACCAGACGAAAGTTCAAAGTCCTCTTTATTGAAAATAAGTCTACGTTTCTTTTTTCTGGGTTGGTTCCGTGTTGGGATGCACAAACTCATTAAGAGTGGCTTATGTATCTCAAGGGCTTCTTAAAGTAGATGGAACCCATTTCCTTCTGGTCACCAGCCACTTCTAGAAGCCCTACTCACAAAAGGAAGCAGTGTTTCCGATAGAAACGACTGCCCTGGGACTGAAGATATGCAACAAGAAAGTGTACAACTCGTAGGAGTGGTCCGTATAAGGACTAACGTGAGAGCACCTAATAAATACAGTTGTATCTTCACATGTATGTACACAATTTGTGGCTCAACAACCCTTTTGAAAAGTTGTTACAAAAAAGTAAGGTTAAAAAAAAACACTTATTTGTAATTTAAATGCATGGTCCTTCGTTAATATGCTGTGACGCAGCTCCCTTGTGACAGAGAAGATTTTATCCCATTGATTTGAATACAGCTAAACTCTTCTCCAGCATGGGGAAGATGGCTTGACAGCATTTTGATTAGGACCTATCTACTTTGTAACCATTTAGTTTTGCACAGTTGGCATCCTTTTATTATACTTATATATTTGAAATATCATATATCTCCTATCTCATCTTAGTCTCACTCATGATAAACACATAAAGTTCTTTGAGCCTTCACTCATTTAAATGTTGTTGTTTTTTGCCCATTGCCCTTCCATTAGCCTTTGCTGCACTTATCTCCTTTTGAATCTTAAGAACACATACAAACCTGGCATTACTCCCGACTCCATTGAGAGGTTTGGGCAATATACCCCCAAAACCAAGGGCCGGCCTTAGGGCAAAGCGAGCAAGGTTTTTGCCTTGGGTCCCACGCCTTCGGGGGGGGGGGGGGGGGGGGGCGCGGCCCCGCCCCGGGGTGGGGGGGGGGGGGGTTGATCGGTGGGCCCCGGGGGGGGGGGGGGGGGGGGGGGGCGTGTTCCATCCTCTCCCTTCTTCTGTTGGTGCCGGGATCCAAATTCCACCCGAGAGGAGAGGGGAGAGCTGGAGGAGGGAGCTGGGGAGTCCCTTAACCGGCACAGGACCGCACCACTGGTGTGTGAATGCATGTGTATATAGCTGGGGGAGGTGTGTGAATGCATGTGTATATAGCTGGGGAGGTGTGTGTGAATGCATGTGTATATAGCTGGGGAGGTGTGTGCATGCATGTGTATATAGCTGGGGGAGGTGTGTGAATGCATGTGTATATAGCTGGGGGAGGTGTGTGAATGCATGTGTATATAGCTGGGGGAGGTGTGTGTGTGCATGTGTATTTAGCTGGGGGAGGTGTGTGTGCATGCATGTGTATATAGCTGTTGGAGGTCTTACCTTATGCGGAGTGGCCATCCTTCTTCAGTGTCGCGCTGTCATGGCGACATGCGTTGCCATGACAACGCGATGCCGTCATGGCGCTGCAGGAGGAATGGCCCCGCTGTCGGTATACTGGCAGCGGGGCCCCTGCTTGGAGTGACTAATGCCGGTTCTATACTTAGTTGGCTGAGGTTAGTCAGCCATTCTATAATGGTGCCGCGCGCGCACGGCAGGGAGCGTGGAACCGGCCGACAGGAGGGAACATGAGAAAATAAAGAATTTGCGCCGCTACCGCCGCTGAAATGTGTGTGTGTGTGTGTGTGTGTGTGTGTGTGTGTGTGTGTGTGTGTGTGTGTGTCTATGTATAATGTTAATAAAAAAATTATTAAAGTATTTATTTATGTAAAAACTTATTTATACACACACACACACACATATATATATACACACATACACACACATACAGTACCTCACTTGCGCACAGTATACACACAAAAAGTGTGCGGCACGTGCATGCGCGCACGCACTGCTGCAACCAGTATATAACGAGCCTAAGGCTTCCCAATTCAAATGGACACCACATAACTGTCACTTCGAACTTCGAAAACTCCATCAGTCCTGGCTGCACCTGCGCAGGTTCTTTGACGCCTGGTGGCTGCCTTATCAATAACAATTGTTATCAGTACTATTGCTGCAGTGAGTCATCATACGCCTAAAACCTCCACAGATTAAACAGAACAATTGCAATGTGACCTCTGGAACGCCCGCTATAATTTCAGTGACACTATATATTAATTCAAATAATAAAACCAAGACAACACAAACCGCACCACATCCATTGCTAAACCCAGCTGAAAACTATCAATTAAAAAGACATTAAAAAACAATGGGCATGAGGCAATCTATGGGCATAGATCCTCTGGGAGTTGCTTTGTTTATTTTATATTTAATGTCTTCCTAATTAATAGTTACTTTTTGTTCTCTTTGAGTGATTCGTTTTGTTGTCGTTGGTGGATTTGTTCAAATGTAATGGTGATTAATGGGACCTTTGAAGAAAGAAAAGGAGGGTGCGTTAATGCAGCGGAGAGAGACCAGCTATAGGTGGTTAATATTGGTGCTTAATCACCCCTGTAATGCCGGAGGGGCCGGTATCGCATTGCAGAAGGGATATTACACAATACAATAGACCAGGGGTGGGCAACTCCAGTCCTCAAGAGCTACCAACAGGTCAGGTTTTCAGGATATCCCTGCTTCAGCACAGGTGGCTCAATCAGTGGCTCTGAATGGGGAGATAACATCAAAGTATTGTAATACTACAGGTACCAGATGTCCCGGTGTTGCTGGGAAAGTCACGGCTATTAATTGGCTGTCCCGGTGTCCTCCCGGTCTGGGCGGGTAGGAGGAGATCAGAGGAGCAGCTCACATTAGGCTGAGGCCATAGAGGGGGAAGCCGCGCTCCTCCGCGCTGACACTGAGGCTCGCCTGCTCGGTCAGCAGCGATTCCATGGACTGGCAGGCGAGCGAGCGTGCGTGATCGGGAGGCGGGGCAATGACGTCGCTGGGCCAATAGCCCGCGAAGCATCAACGTCACGGCGTCGACATCATAACGCTGCTTCGCGCTGATTGGGTGTTTTCAGCCGACAGCGCGCTGAGAAACAGTTTCGGCTGTCGGCTGAAAATCCCTGCGCCTCAGCACGCCTGCGGACGCTTGCGGAAGCCCCCTCTAAAGACATCCTCATTGAGGATGACGGGGCTCAGCACGGAGCGTCCGCACTCTTCAGCGCGGCTTCCCCCTCTATGGACCAGCCTTAGAACAGCTGTAACCGCTAGGAGAGAGGAGGAGAGCAGGTCTGTCTGGTTGCGTAACCACTGCAGCTTCTGGGCAGCAGGTGGCACTGCAGAGCACTCCATAGCTGCTCCTCTCTAGATCTCCCAGTTCTATGTGTGTGTGTGTCAGGGGGAGGTAGAGGAGAGGTGCGGGGGGAAGGGGAGGGAGGAGAGAGGATGGAGAGGGAGGAGAGAGGATGGGGGGGGGGGGGGGGGGGGGGGGGGAGGGGAAAAGGGGGGGGGGGCGTCGTTTGGGATTTCATTTGTTTAATAAATATTTTTAATTGTGTCCTGGTTTTTGCATTTGAAAATCTGGTCACCCTGACTACAGGTCGTCATCATCAATAAAAATGTGCAAACTGTGTGCCAGTGCTGGTGTATAAACATTGCCACCAAAAGTCCCACATTTTGTCCCGTTTCGCCTACATACAGTATACCGCAGAGGCATTCAGTTCAGGTGATTTTTGCAATAATAGCGGCACAATAAAGTGGAACCTTCAACTAATTAGCAAGCAGCCACAGAAGCATTTATATGCTTATATTCTGTTCTTGTGATCAATGAAAAAGACCTGGCAAGAGGAGGCGTGTGTGGGTGTTCCCATAACTCTGTAGGAGGGGCTATGCTGCAGTCACGTGGCTATAACCATGCAGGGTGTAGGGAGGGGTTGTAGTATCACTGCATGTGGCTATGGTATGGGTGTTCCTTCCCCATGGCGTCATGTTACTAAGCATCACCGAATACTGTAACATGGGGGATGGAATGCTATTTAAAAAAAAGTTCTTCCTCCTCAAAATAATGAATATTAAATGCTGTAAATTCCATGATATACAGTACCATGTAATGATTGCAAACATTATATTGGGGTTGAGTTGGCATACACCCCTTGGGGTATGCTAGAATGTTCTTAGTAAGTCCTAGTCCCTACAGGGAGGTAAGGGGTTAAAGTCACTAATGTGAAGTAACTTATTTCATGTTGCAAATCATGTAGATGATTGGCCAGTTAATGTTCTTCCAGAATGTGCTGGAAAAGTCAACCCTTTAGGGGATGGCTCAGTAATTAAGTCCGTCTCTTTTGCTGCCCAGCAACCGGGGTAAGGGAAAGCTTATAAATATAAGGGACCTGGATCCTCTTCCTCAGAGATTAATTGGAGCCGTGTTGAGGGGATCTCCAGGTAAGCAAATTTTTCTTGTTTACTAAGGCCGGGTTCTGGGTGGCTGCTACGGACGCTTGCGTCCGTGCATGCCTCCTCCGCAGTGCTCCTGCAGCCCAGCGATCTGTGTTCAGGCTGCAGGAGTCGGGTCGCGGCGTTTGGGGGCATGGCGAACGTGTCATGGAGCTGGTTCGCTGACGTGACGCAACTGCCGCCCCCAAAAATAATTTCTGGTTGTAGCGGCAAAATTTAGAAGCGGAAAAAGGTAGCAGCGTCAACGCCGCCGGTGGTGTTTTCAGTTTGTACACTTCCACCGAACAACCTGAAATTGCGACGGACGTGCGCACACGTCGCGTAGCAGCCACCCTGAACACGGCCTAAGTTAGGGCAAGTCCCCCCCCGTCCCCCCACACACACAAGCACATCACTTCAGCAGACAGTGAAACTCTTTGGTGCGGCCATTCTTCTATTGGCCGGGGGTAAGAGGTGTTGCATCAGAGCTTGTGTAACAGGTCTGACTTATGTAACTGTTTGATCTATCATTTGAAACATGATATTATTTATGATGAGCTGAGACGGTTTAAGCTGGATGGTAATTTCTGCTGGTTACGCACCTTTTTTGTTTTTTCTCCCTGGCAGTCACTCTCCTGACCGTGACAGTGAGAAAGCGTGTTACAGGTATCAACAATGCACCTTCTCTTTGAATGCCTAATGTTCCACGGTCTCCTGGTGTCACTCAATGTATTTGGTAGTGCGACTCCTCCCTGATCTCACCGGCCATAGACGGAGCATATTATGGAGCTGCTTGCGTCTTATTGCTTTTACACTGAAGAAGAAAAGCTTTAATCATTCTTAACCCCAGCTCGATTTGATGACTGAGGTTCTGTCATTCTGTAGCAGCTCTCAGCCAAGACTGCATTTCACACATTTTTGGCACGCGTCCCAGCTAGATATTGATTTCACCGAGAAGAGTGGTAGGATTGGTTAATGAAATTACTGGAATAACCTTGAAATTTAACAAAGGGCTTTTTCTCTCTTCCGTCTGCAGGCGTCCCTTTCCTCCAGGAGACCGAGTGACCTTCAATGGAAGGGACTGCCTCTGCCAAAGCTGTGCTGCCCAACCAATGTCGCCTGGACCAAAAGAGCTGTCCAACTCCAGCAGTAAGTGCCTCTAACATCTCTATACTCTACATCAGGGGTGGCCAACCAGTCCTCAAGGGCCACCAACAAGTCAGGTTTTAAGGATATCCCGGTTTCATCCCAGGTGGCTCAGTCTTTGACTGAGCTACTGATTGAGCCACCTGGGCTGAAACCAGGATATCCATAAAAGCCGGCCTGTTGGTGGCCCTTGAGGACTGAGTTGTCATCTTACTACACATGTCGAAAGAGCTCTTACAATATTTCATCCCTCTACTATTCATTTTGATTCCAAATACTATAATTTATTTGTTAATGTTGCGTCGTCTTCGGGGGAAGAGATGGTGTTGAATGTACAGGATTATTGCTCTGCTTCCATTTTTCCTCGCCAGCAGGAATCCTGTACCTAAAATACACTCACATTGGGGAGGAATGGGAGGCTAACCTCAGTATTAAAGAAAACAAGGGAGCTTGAAAAATGCAGGTGAGGTCTGCACACCCTAGTACATGGCAACAGGTTTGCTGTGTATTGGTGAGACACAGAGGTCAATATGTCATATTCTGATCCCTTTACCAAGTGAAGGGTAAAAGTTCTTGAGGTGTAACAGGAAAAGTTATAGTGATGCCTGCGCATGCATTTTAGAGACTGGTACCTGATATATTAAGTGCATTAGGTATAGAAAACAATATCCGTAACAATAAGTGCATTAGATGCATTATAAAATACACTCTTGTCATAAGTGCATTTAATGCAGCAGAGGGGGTAATGTAACAATTCTCAGTTTGAAAACCATGGGAATATTTTCTCATGGCTGGAACCTGCAAAGTGATTTCCTTCTATCCTATACGAATCTTTGGCGTCCCTCATCTTACTCAGGGACACAATCTGTCATTAGGTGATCTGATGCTAGAGAAATAAGCTATAGCAGACGTCATATTTTCTAAGTGGTGCTCAGATGTAAGACTCCTTTATTTAAACAGACTGCGAGGTGCCTTAAGGCTGAGCACTGCTTAGTGTAAATATTATTATTATTATTAATACATACCTAATCGAGGTGTCCCTGTCACAGGAGATGGATGGATTTACATGCTGGGAACATATGATTCAGGAACATCTGTTTATTTCCTTTTCTCTTCAAACGATCCCTTTCTGAATGTGGTTTTGTATCCTTGTGTTATTGTGTCTTTATCTGCCGCCTTTACCAGTTCTGATAGCACCGAGTCTTCCATTCACAGGACCTAAAACAATGTTTCCTCTTTGATAGTAACCCCGCTGGAAAGCAAACAGTAATATGTTCTTTCTGTGTGGAGTACAGCGTTACACCACATTGGAAAGATTTTCTTTGGAAGGATACGTGGTTAGGTGGGTTGGGGGAGTTTGGACAGTTCTCTTCCATGCATCTCCGGTTTCATTGGTAGAAAGAATGTTATCACACCAGGGCCAGCGGCTGGAAGAGAAGGACCCTACCTTTGCACTCTGTCTATATACATTTCTTGATGCTAAGCTTTAGTGGACCGTACTTACAGGGTTTTTATCAGTAATGCCCCATACTCAGAAGCAAAACATCATGTCTTGTGTATAACTGTACCCACGATATTAAAGGTGACCTTTGCAGACATTCCAATTTAAGTCTGATACAGATCCTGCAAAGTTTTCCATAAGAAGGTTTCAAACATATTCACTGCGACTACTTTTAGTTTTGCAGTTTGTGAGATACCGGTAGTGTATGGCAATGCAGCAGTGCCTGGGCTAATTCTGTGGTGTCCAGCCAATGGTCAGTAGACAAATGTATACATGGATCCTGTTTGTCAGCGGCATGTGATGCTGGGAGTTGTATATTTGCTTCTGGGATAATACTGTGGGTGGGGTTGTTGGTTTGTTCTGTTTTGACTTTGGCCACTGTAGGAGTTTACTGGTCCCTCTTAAAGCTGCATTTCAAGTTCCCGTTTTTTTTTTTTTTTTTAGTTTTTTTTTACTTCAATAGTTTCATGTGAGCAATCTCTACTTACCTAAAGAACTGCAATTCGTTCTCCGTGTATTGATCGGCACAGTTTGGCGACATCTTGAAATCTGGGGAATGTAAATGGTTGCTATAGGAACAAACATGCTTGTTAAAATAGAATACAAGAAAATTGGTCTTTCAAAGTTGGTTTTTTTTAAACCGAAAATGCTAAAGGTATTTTTTCTAATAAACACACATGCAGGATATTGCTTGAACTGCAGCTTTAAATGAGAAGATTGGGTACCACTGGGATAATTTGAACATATGTAAGATTATTAAACCTCTCTTGGTAAAGAAACAGCAATAAAGAATGGGGTATTTGTACTCTTGTTGCAGCAGTGTTAGTGTGATGGGACTAGAATAGCACTGTCATTTCATGTTATTAAAGAGTGACATTCTCTATGCCTTTCTTCTTAACAAATGAACCATAGTGGCCCAACTCCAGTCCCCAAGGGCCACCAACAGGTCAGGTTTTAAGGAATATCCCTTCAGCACAGGTGGCTCAATCAGTGGCTCAGCCAAAGACTGCACCACCTGTGCTGAAGCAGGGATATCCTGAAAACCTCACCTGTTTGTGGCCCTTGAGGACTGGTGTTGGCCACCCCTGAAATAAACCTTTAGGAAAAGTTTTATGCATTTTAACACCCTCCTGTCTTCGGCCGAGGCTATGTTAGGTGCGCGTACGATGGAGCGCATGACGGCCAAGCGATCTTGTGGCCTGTGATCCACAGCGACGGGGAGGTGTGCCGGAGGCGTGTCCATGTCTTCACATGAGCGGTTCGCCCTCATTGGCTGAACCACTCATGTGACTCGGGCGTTGCGAGACAAAATCAAAACATTTTGACTTGTGAAAAACTGTGTTTTGTTTTGCGTTGCGCGCCTTAATAGTCTTATTTTTTTCTGAAACATACTTTAAGCGGAATTACTGCATTTACTCTGATTTATAAGAGCACATGTAAGTGGTGCCCTTCCCTCCCTGCTTATCCCGTGTGCAGTGACCACCCCAGCAGCGCTCAGAGAAGCAGAATATCGTTTTAATGGTTGCTGGTAATCGCGATGTGACAATGTCGTCATACTGTATGTGCTTCACAACCCCTTTTTTGGGAAATTTCTCTTCAATTTCACGTTTGCGTTTTTCGCTGAATGTTTGGTGAAAATGATGGGCACTGCGACCTTTTCCAATTTTGAGAACATGGCAGTCTATAAGGGGTCAAGTGACCGGAATTTATGGTCATGTGACTTCACATTAACCCTTAATGCTTGATTCGTTTTCCTTTGTGAACTTTGCCGCTGTTTCGCAATTTGCCATTTTCACGCAGTTCGCGAACTTCACTGAAAAATGTGTACAAATTCTGGCCTCCCAGCAGGAGAAATTGTACACATTTTGTTATCCATGATACTCGACACTGATTTATGTCACAGTAGCACATTTCAGGGAAATACTCCAAACATGATCTGGTGACGTTTAATGCTGCCATATTTAGAATCACCCGAGCGGCACTATCCGAGCACACTCCAGGTTGTAGACGATGGCTGCCACTTTTCTCTGCATTTCAGGGAGAATTGTAAATCCTCGAGGCGGTCTCCCACCAGGAACAGAGAGACATTGATAAGAGAGAAGGATGGTTACAATGAGAAGGAACAGGGGCCGGTCAGAGAGGATATAGAAGGATTTTGTCAGAAATTATCATCATGTAAGAATAGTAGTTGGCTCTTCATTGCCTCCGCACCCCCAAGACCATCACTTTGTGTTGGGCAGAAAATGTTGGGGTACAGTACAGAAGTATTTCCTATAAAGGGGTTCGCTTGCTGGTAAAACTAAATGCTGAGGAATGTAAACACTTTTTTTTTTTTCATTCTGGTTTCTCCCTCCTCTCGTTTGTGCGGTACGATTACTCCCCAAGTATCCCTCACTTATAGGAGAGGGGCATTGCAGATATACAGTAGGAGCAGAATACTTTGATAAATGCACTGTGTATGGTGGTGTTCCAAACGCCTCTCTCATCATTAACTTAGCCCCTTGTGCCAAGTAATGCACTGAAAAGCATTTGCAGAGCTTGACGCAAAGCCCAATTGGAGGGTTGTTCACTGGCCGCAGAAGGATAACCGGGTCATTCCATTTCCTAACCAGCCAGATCTGATCTGCTGAGGTTCCCAAGCTGCGTTGAACAAAGTGTTTGGTATATTGGTATCCTGAGCCGATTCATCTCCGTGTGGGGGTTTGGCTGGTTCCAGTCTGAATGTTGTTCTTTATCACAGTCTAAACAGTTGAACCCATTTGCAGCTAGAGAGCAGGGTGAGTGATATGTAATGTCTCAATTACCCGCCCCTACTTAACCTCCTTGCACTTTATGTACAGTGCATTCTTTCACCTTAACGAGTTTCCCTTAGGAAACGGGCAAACCTACAATGTCTCAGATTTTATTCATCAAGGTGTCATCAGAATTGTAGTTCTTATTAGGAGATAGAAAAATAGGACTTTGCATTCCAGGGTAACCTAGAAAAGGAAGAATGCCATGCGTGGCATTTAATTGAACCAAAATGATTGTGTATACTGGTATATATATATTTAAATGCAGGGATAGGGGAAGTTACTTTCTAGCACATTTTAAAGGCCATTTGGGGGAACAGAGACCGATGTCCCACCGTGCTGATCTTGGCATTCTGGCCTCTATATCTTATTTAAATCAACTGACTTTTAAACAACTGAAATGAACAAGACATGATTTGTTTTTGTTTTTCATTTCAGAGGGATTAGCCAGTCACAAATACATAAATGATGAGCAGATTTTGATGTTTAGCCCAGAAAGGTCTGTTACTGGGGGTAACTCTTTACAAGCTGCACGTTGATCTGCACTCTGAAAGGGTCTTCATGCCAAGGCCTGACCAAGCAGAATGTGTCTAATAACTGGTATGTTGCAATATCATTCAGAAGGCATCTCATTGGTTCCTAGTCTTATCACCATTGAACTGCAAGAAGCAGTTTGTTGCCATTACAGCTGGACATGTCAGTATACATATGTATATATATATATGTATATGTAGAGGTATCTGTACCGTGTTAGCCGAGCTTAAAAATCACAAACGAATAGACGATACCGTTCTGTGGCTAACTAAATGCTTTTATTTGTGCGAGCTTACGAGATACACTGATCTCTTCTTCTGGTGATGTTACAATGGATAAAACAAGGTTTATACTTAAAAACAGTGCATCCTGGAATGTATCTGTGACTGAAGCCTATCCCTCCCCCCTGTGCAATATGCGATTTATGACTTAAGGTGTTAAATGGTCCCTGAATGTTAGTGAGTGTGTGAGTGTAAATAAAAATGGTTAAAGGGCCCACAGTGTGTACAGCACTTTACAAAAGTTGTGTGTGTGGAGTGGGAGTGTATACCGATGGTGTGGGTAGTTGTAGAAATGTAAATTTATATTTACACACACACAGACACACACACACACATACTCTTACATCACTAACATTCAGGGACCATTTAACACCTTAAGTTATAAATCGCATACTGAACAGGGGGGAGGGATAGGGTTCAGTCATATACATTCCAGGATGCACTGTTTTTAAGTAAAAACCTGTCTTGCTTTATACACTGTAACACCGCCGGAAGAGATCAGTGTATATCGAAAGCTCGCACAAATAAAAGCATTTTGTTAGCCACAGAACGGTATCGTCTATTTGTTTGTGATATATATCAAAAGGAGTGCTATTGGGTCTGACCAAATGTACTGTATGGGGGAACTATAGAAAGGGACCTCGCTCAGACCCCTAGAAGGTAGAGGCGTGCTGCCTGGGGATGGGCTAGATAGATAATAAATGTGTATCGAGAGTGATACACCAAAGAATCCCCTTTAGATTAGCTCTCTCTCGAGAAGATCCTCCCAGTTCTCTATGTGTTTGTGTGTCAGGGAGTTATAGAAGGTGCGGGGTAAGGGTAGGTGAGATAGGATGGATAGTGCGAGAGAGTATGGTGGGGGGGGGGGGTAGATGAGTAAACGAAAAGAAGAGGAAAGATGTGGGGGGTTGGGGGGGGGCGTCGTTTTGGGATTTCATTGTTTCAAGTAATCTTTTTAATTGTTCTGTTTTTGCATTGAAATCGGGTTCACCCTGACTACAGGTCGTCATCATCATAAAAATGTGCAAACTGTGGTGCCAGTGCTGGTGTATAAACATTGCCAACCAACAGTCCCCATTTTGTCCCGTTTCGCCTACATACAGTATCCGTATACCGCAGAGGCAATTCAGTTTCATGTGATTTTGGCTAAAATAATAGGCGGATGCACCATAAAAGTGGGAACGCCTTCAACTAATAATAGCAAGCAGCCCAGAAGCATCTTTAATGCTTATATCTGTTCTTTGGATCAATAGAAAAACCTGGCAAGAGGAGGCGTGTGTGGTGTTCCATAAGCCTTCTAGAAAGAAGGGGGAGGCGATGCTATGGCAGTCACGTGAGCTATAACCTGCAGGTTGTAGGGGGGTTTGTAGTTCACTCATGTGTCTATAGGTATGGGTGTTCCTTCCCGCATTGCGTCATTGTTACTAACATCACCGAATACTTGTAACATGGGGATGGAATGGCTATTTTAAATAAAAAAGTTCTTGCCTCCTCAAATAATGGAATTATAGGTAATTGACTGTAATTCCAATGGTATACAGTACCATGTAATGATTGCAAACATTATATTGTGGTTGAGTTGGCATACAACCCCTTGGGGTATGCTAGAATGTTTCTTAGTAAGATCCTAGTCCCTACAGGGAGGTAAGGGGTAAAGTCACTAATGTGAAGTAACTTATTTCATGTTGACAAATCATGTAGATGATTGGCCGTTATGTTCTTCCAGAATGTGCTGGAAAAGTCACCCTTTAGGGGATGGCTCAGTAATTAAGTCCGTCTCTTTGCTGCCCAGCAACCGTGGTAGGAAAGCTTATAAATATAAGGACCTGGATCCTCTTCCTCAGAGATTAATTGAGCCGTGTGAGGGGATCTCCAGGTAGCAAATTTTTCTTGTTGCTAAGCCGGTTCTGGGTGGCTGCTACGGACTCTTGCGTCCGTGCATGCCTCCTCCGCAGTGCTCCTGCACGCCCAGCGATCTGTTGTTCAGGCTGCAGAGTCGGGCTGCGGCGTTTGGGGCATGGCGAACGTGTCATGGGACTGTTCCTGACTTGACGCAACTGCCGCCCCAAAAATAATTTCTGGTTGTAGCGGCAAAATTTAGAAGCGGAAAAGGTAGCAGCGTCAACCCGCCGGTGGTGTTTTCAGTTTGTACACTTCCCCCGAACAACCTGAAATTGCGACGGTACGCCGCACACGTCGCGTAGCAGCCACCCTGACACGGCCTAAGTTGGGCAAGTCCCCCCCCGTCCCCCCACACACACAACACATCACTTCAGCACAGTGAAACTCTTTGGTGCGCCATCTTTTCTATTTGCCGGGGGTAAGAGGTGTTTGCATCAGAGCTTGTGTACAAGGTCTGACTATTTACTGTTTGATCTAATACATTTGAAACATGAATATTATTTATATGATCTGAGACGGTTTAAGCTGGATGGTAATTTCTTTTGCTGGTTACGGACCTTGTTTTGTTTTTTCTCCCTGGCTCACTCTCCTGACCGTGACAGTGAGAAAGCGTGTTACAGGTATCAACAATGCCCTTCTCTTTGAATGCCTAATGTCCACGGTCTTCCTGGTGTCACTCAATTTGGTATTGGTGCGACTCCTCCTGATCTCACCGGCATAGACGGAGCATATTATGGAGCTGCTGCGTCTTATTGCTTTTACACTGAGAAGAAAAGCGTTAACATCTTAACCCCAGCTCGATTTGATGACTGAGGTTCTGTCATTCTGTAGCAGCTCTCAGCCAAGATGCATTTCACACTTTTTGGGCACGCGTCCCAGCTAGATATTGATTTCACACCTGAGAAGAGTGGTAGATTGGTTAATGAAATTACTGGAGATAAAACCTGTGAAATTTAACAAAGGCTTTTTCTCTCTTCCTCTTGCACTCCCTTTCCTCCAGGAGACCGAGTGACCTTCAATGGAAGGGACTGCCTCTGCCAAGCTGTTCTGCCCACAATTTCGCTGGACCAAAGAGCTGTCCAACTCCAGCAGTAAGTGGCCCGCTAACATCTCTATACTCACATCAGGGTGGCCACCATTCCTCAGGGCCCCCAACAAGTCAGGTTTTTAAGGATATCCCGGTTTCATCATCCCAGGTGGCTCAGTCTTTGACTGAGCTACTGATTGAGCCCACCTGGGCTGAAAACAGGATATCCATAAAAGCCGGCCTTTTGGGCTCCCTGAGGCTGAGTTTGTCCATCTTACTACACATTCGAAAGAGCTCTTCACAAATTATCATCCCTCTACTATTCATTTGATTCCAATACTAAATTTATTTGTTAATGTTGCCGTCGTCGGGGGAAGAGATGGTTGAATGTACAGGATTATTGCTTGCTTCCATGTTTGCCTCGACCGCAGGAATCCTGTACCTAAAATACACTCACATTGGGAGGAATGGGAGGCTAACCTCAGTATTAAAGAAAACAAGGGAGCTTGAAAAAATGCAGGTGAGGTCTGCACACCCTCGTACTGGCAACAGGTTTTTGCTGTGTATTGGGTGAGACACAGAGGTCAATATGTCCATAAATTCTATCTCCTTGTATCCTTTAACCAAGTGAAGGGTAAAGTTCTTGAGGTTAACAGGAAAAGTTATAGTGAGGCCTGCGCATGCATTTTAGACTGTACCGATATATTAAGGCATTAGGTATAGAAAACAATATCCGTAACAATAGTGCATTAGATGCATTATAACTACAAACTCTTGTCATAAGTGCATTTAATGCAGCATGAGTGGGGTAATTTAACAATTCTCAGTTTGAAAACCATGGGAATATTTTCTCATGGCTGGAACCTGCAAAGTGATTTCCTCTATCCGATACGAATCTTTGGCGTCCCTCATCTTACTACTCAGGACACAATCTGTCATTAGGGTGATCTGAGCTAGAGAAATAAGCTATAGCAGACGTATATTTTCCTAAGTGGTGCTCAGATGTAAGACTCCTTTTTAAACAGACTGCGAGGTGCCTTAAGGCTAGCATGCTTAGTGTAAATATTATTATTATTATTAATACATACCTAATCGAGTGTCCCTGTCCAGGAGATGGATGGATTTACATGCTGGGAACATATGATTCAGGAACTCACTGTTTATTTCCTTTTCTCTTCAAACGATCCCTTTCTGATGTGGTGTTTGTATCCTTGTGTTATTGTGTCTTTATCTGCCGCCTTATACCAGTTCTGATAGCACCGAGTCTTCCATTCACAAGGACCTAAAACAATGTTTCCTCTTTTGATAGTAACCCACCGCTGAAAGCAAACAGTAATATGTTCTTTTTCTGTGTGGAGTACAGCGTTACACACCCACTGGAAAGATTTTCTTTGGAAGGATACGGGTTAGGTGGTTGGGGGAGTTTGGACAGTTCTCTTCCATGCATCTCCGGTTTTCATTGGTAGAAAGAATGTTATCACAACACCAGGGCCAGCGGCTGGAAGAGAAGGACCCTACCTTTGCACTCTGTCTATATACATTTCTTGATGCTAAGCTTTAGTGGACCGACTTACAGGGTTTTTATCAGTATTGCCCCATACTCAGAAGAAAACATCATGTCTTGTGTATAACTGTACCCCCATATTAAAGGTGCCCTTTGCAACATTCAATTTAAGTCTGATACAGATCCTGCAAAGTTTTCCATAAGAAGGTTTCAAACATATTCACTGCGTACTTACTTTTAGTTTTTCAGTTTGTGAGATAACCGTAGTGTATGGCAATGCAGCAGTGCCTGGCTAATTCTGTGGTGTCCAGCAATGGTGAGTACAAATGTCATACATGGATCCGTTTGTCAGCGGCTGTAATGCTGGGATTGTATATTTGCTTCTGGGATAAACTATGTGGGTGGGGTTTTGGTTTGTTCTGTTTTGACTTTGGCCACTGTAGGATTTTACTGGTCCCTCCTTAAGCTGCATTTCAGTTCCCGTTTTTTTTTTTTTTTTAGTTTTTTTTTTACTTCATAGTTTTCATGTGAGCAATCTCTACTTACCTAAAGAACTGCAATTCGTTCTCCGGGTATGATCGGCACAGTTTGGCGACATCTTGAAATCTGGGAATGTAAATGGTTGCTATAGGAACAACATGCTTGTTAAAATAGAATACAAGAAAATTGGTCTTCAAAGTTGGTTTTTTTTTAAACCGAAAATGCTAAAGGTATTTTTTCTAATAAACACACATGCAGGATATTGCTGAACTGCAGCTTTAAATGAGAAGATTGGGTAACCATGGGATAATTTGAACATATGTAAGATTATTAAAACCTCTCTTGGAAAGAAACAGCAATAAAGATGGGGTATTTGTACTCTTGTTGCAGCAGTGTTAGTGTGATGGGACTAGAATAGCACTGTCTTTCATGTTATTAAAGAGTGACATTCTCTATGCCTTCTTCTTAACAAATGAACCATAGTGGCCCAACTCCAGTCCCCCAGGGCCACCAACAGGTCAGGTTTTAAGGAATATCCCTTCAGCACAGGTGCTCAATCAGTGGCTCAGCCAAAGACTGCCCACCTGTGCTGAAAGCAGGGATATCCTGAAAACCTCAACCTGTTTGTGGCCCTGAGGACTGGTGTTGGCCACCCCTAAAAATAACACCTTTAGGAAAAGTTTTTAATGCATTTAACACCCTCTGTCTTCGCCCGAGGCTATGTTGGTGGCGCGTACGATGGAGCGCATGACGGCCAAGCGATCTTTTGTGGCCTGTGATCCACAGCGACGGGGAGGTGTGCCGGAAGGCGTGTCCATGTCTTATAATGACGGTTTCGCCCCTCATTGCTCTTACCCTCATGTGACTCGGGCGTTGCGAGACAAAATCAAAACATTTTGACTTGTGAAAAACTGTGTTTTGTTTGTGCTTTGCGCGCCTTAATAGTCTTTATTTTTTTTCTGAAGACATACTTTAAGCGGAACTTACTTGCTGCATTTACTCTGATTTATAAGGCACATGTAAGTGGTGCCCTTCCCTCCCCGCTTACATCCCTTGTGCATGACCACCCCGCACGCTCAGAGAAGCAGAATATCGTTTTTAATGGTTGCTGGTAATCGCGATGTGACAATGTCGTCAAACTGTATGTGCTTCACACACCCCTTTTTTGGGAATTTCTCTTCAATTTCGTTTGCGTTTTTCGCTGAATGTTTGGTGAAAATGAGGGCACTGCGACCTTTTCCAATTTGAGAACTGGCGTCTATAAGGGTTCAAGTGACCGGAATTTATGGTCATGTGACTTCACACATTAACCCTTAATGCTTGATTCGTTTTTTCCTTTGTGAAACTTGCCGCTGTTTCGCAATTTGCCATTTTCACCGCAGTTCCGCGAACTTCACTGAAAAATGTGACAAATTCTGGCCTCCCAGCAGGAGAAATTGTACACATTTTTGTTATCCATGATACTCGACACTGATTTATGTCACAGCTAGCACATTTCAGGGAAATACTCCAAACATGATCTGGTGACGTTTAATGCTGCCTATATTTAGAATCACCCGACGGCACTATCCGAGCACACTCCAGGTTGTAGACGATGGCTGCCACTTTTCTCTGCATTTCAGGGAGAATTGGAAATCCTCGAGGCGGTCTCCCACCGGAACAGAGAGACATTGATAAGAGAGAAGTGTGGTTACAATGAGAAGGAACAGGGGCCGGTCAGAGAGATATAGAAGGATTTTGTCAGAAATTATCATCATGTAAGAATATAGATTGGCTCTTATTGCCTCCGCACCCCCAAGACCATCACTTTGTTGGGCAAAAATGTTGGGTACAGTACAGAAGTATTTCCTATAAAGGGGTTCGCTTGCTGGTAAACTAAATGCTAGGAATTTAACACTTTTTTTTTTTTCAGTCTGGTTTTTCTCTCCCCTCTCGTTTGTGCGGTACGATTTACTCCCCCAATTATCCCTCACTTATAGGAGATGGCGCATTGCATATATACAGTAGGAGCAGAATACCTTGATAAATGCACTGTGTATGGTGGTGTTCCAAACGCCTCTCTCTCATTAACTTAGCTCCCCTTGTGCCAAGTAATGCACTGAAAAAGCATTTGCAGAGCTTGACGCAAAGCCCAATTGGCGGGTTGTTCACTGGCCGCAGAAGGATACCCGGTCTTCATTTCCATTTCCTAACCAGCCAGATCTGATCTGCTGAGGTTCCCAGCTGCGTTGAACAAAGTGTTTTGGTATATTGGTATCCTGAAGCCGATTCCATCCGTGTGGGGGTTTGGCTGGTTCCAGTCTGAATGTGTTCTTTATACACAGTCTAAACAGTTGAACCCCATTTGCACTAGAGAAGCAGGGTGAGTGATATGTATTGTCTCAATTACCCGCCCCTACTTAACCTCCTTGCACTTTATGTACATGCATTCTTTCACCTTAACGAGTTTCCTCCCTTAGAAACGGGCAAACCTACAATGTCCAGATTTTATTCATCAAGGTGTCATCAGAATTGTAGTTCTTATTAGGATATAGAAAATCTAGCTTTGCATTCCAGGGTAACCTAGAAAAGGAAAAATGCCATCGTGGCATTTAATTGAACCAAAATGATTGTGTATACTGGTATATATATTTAAATGCAGGGTAGGGAAGTTACTTTCTATCACATTTTAAAGGCCATTTGGGGGAACAGAGACCGATGTTCCCACCGTGCTGATCTTGGCATTCTGGCCTCTATATCTTATTTAAATCAACTGACTTTAAACAACTGAAATGAACAAGACAATGATTTGTTTTTGTTTTTTCATTTCAGAGGGATTAGCCCAGTCCACAAATACATAAATGATGAGCAGATTTTGATGTTTGAGCCAGAAAGGTCTGTTACTGGGGTAACTCTTTACAAGCTGCACGTTGATCTGCACTCTGAAAGGTCTTCTGCCAAGGCCTTGACCAAGCAGAATGTGTCTAATAACTGGTATGTTGCAATATCATTCAGAAGGCATCTCATGGTTCCTAGTCTTATCACCATTGAACTGCAAGAAGCAGTTTGTTGCCATTACAGCTGGACATGTCGTAAGCATGTATATATTATATGTATATGTAGAGGTATCTGTACCGTGTTAAGCCGAGCTTAAAAATCACAAACGAGAGACATACCGTTCTGTGTGGCTAACTAAATGCTTTTATTTATTTGTGCGAGCTTACGAGATCACTGATCTCTTCTTCTGGTGATGTTCAAATGGATAAAACAAGGTTTATACTTAAAAACAGTGCATCCTGGAATGTATCTTGACTGAAGCCTCATCCCTCCCCCCTGTGCAATATGCGATTTATGACTTAAGGTGTAAATGGGCCCTGAATGTTAGTGAGTGTGTGAGTGTAAATAAAAATGGTTAAAGCCCACAGTGTGTACAGCACTTTACACAAAGTTGTGTGTGTGGAGTGGGAGTGTATACCGATGGTGTGGGTAGTTTGTAGAAATGTAAATTTTATCTTTACAACACACACACAGACACACACCCACACTACTCTTACATCACTAACATTCAGGGACCATTTACACCGTAAGTTATAAATCTGCATACTGAACAGGGGGGAGGGATAGGGTTCAGTCATATACATTCCAGGATGCACTGTTTTTAAGTAAAACCTGTCTTGCTTTAGTACACTGTACACCGCCGGAAGAGATCAGTGTATTCGAAGCTCGCACAAATAAAAGCATTTTGTAGCCACAGAACGGTATCGTCTATTTGTTTGTATTATATCTCAAAGGAGTGCTATTGGGTCTGACCAAATGTCGTATGGGGGACCTATAAAAGGGACCTCGCTCAGACCCCTAGAAGGTAGAGGTGCTGCCTGGGATGGGCTAGATAGATAATAATGTGTATCGAGAGTGATACACCAAAGAATCCCTTTAGATAGGGCCACTGCAGCCCTGAAAATAAAGACGGTCAGGTGGATGTGGTGTGTATAAATAAAAACTTTATTAAATTTTGTGTATAAATAAAAACTTTATTGAATATAGTGTAATAGTGTACACAAAACAGTATATAGTGCTGTACTATAACTGACTAATAATAGACTGCTGTTGGTCTATGCCAAACTCCGTCAAGCGTCTCACTGTGCTCCCATTAGTTCTGTCTCCCTTGAAGTGTGAAAATCTTGCAGATGCTCTAAATGTCAATAATCTAGATGGGTTATTGTAACCCTATGACATATTGGTAGGTATAGGCTCTACCTGAGACTAACAAGAGTTCACAGCACATCACAACGTAATGTGCACACTGCGCATGCGTCATATATAAGTTAAAACATTAGAGTCTGTTTATTCGAGTTGCGCATGCGCCCGTGCAGTGCGTGAATTAAATGTTTTGGACGGCCCGTATAGTTGGTTAACGGGTAAAGGAGTACTGGGTGTCGAGAAATGTTCAATAGTGATTACACATAGTGACACACAGAGCGTAGTGCCTATTGGATCACATAGATGTAGTTTGATATTAACCCAGTATATATGCGTATTCTTTGTACATTGGTGCGTTCATGTGTCAAAGTTTGTGCGGTATCTGGTATAGTGTGCGTCTCAAACGGGCGTAGGTACGAGATGCTGTGCACCTTAAGTAGCAGATTAGTGAAAATATAAAACGCGGTCTGGGCTGCTTGGGTAATATTTTCAACGGGGGTTTTTTGGGTGCCCATGTGACCGCAGAGCTGTCTCACGCAGGTCGTAAACTGCTGCAATTGAGGAAAATGGTATAGCAACGAGACCTAGGTAGTCAGAGCAGCTGTGTCTATACAGGGGTCTTTAAGCTGTATGATTCATACCTTACCCTGCAGCCCTATCTCTACTAGCTCCTCTAGTGCGCTGACCGTGTCTTACTTCATTTGATATCACACCCCATTTAAAGAGGTGTTAGTTGCTGCTACAAGGGCGCACTTGCTATTCACTATCAAAATAGCCTGCCGCTTAAATACTACCCGGCCATGTTTTTTTCCATGCAGCCCTGTATAGACACAGCTGCTCTGACTACCTGGTCTCGTGTGCTATATTAACCATTTTCCTCAATTGCAGCAGTTTACGAGTGAGCAGCTCTCTGCGTTCACATGGGCACCAAAAAACCCCGTTGAAAATATTACCGAAGCCCAACCTCGTTTACTATTTTCACTACTCCTTCCTACAAAGTGTTCACGCTTCCCTCGTACCTACTCCTCGTTTGAGACGCACACTATACCAGGATACACACAAACTTTGACACTGAACCACCAATGTACAAAGAATACGCATATATACTGGTTCATATCAAACTACGATCTATAGTGATCCATAGGCATCTACGCTCTGTGTTCACTATGTGTATCACTATTGAACATTCTCCTCGACACCCAGTACACTACTCCTTTACCCGTTAGCCAGACCTTATACGTCCTTCCAAACATTTACTTCACCGACTGCCCCGGCGCATGCGCACCTCGCATGCGCATATACAACTCTCACTGGTTTTAACTTATATGAACGCATGCGCAGTGTGCACATTACGTTGATGTGCTGCGTGAACTTCCTGTTAGTCTCGGTAGAGCCTATACCTACCAATATGTCATAGGGTTACAATAACCCACTAGATTATTGACATTTAGACATCTGCCAAGATTTTCACACTTCAAGGAGACAGAACTAATGGGAGCACATGAACGCTTGCCGAGTTTGGCATAGACCAACCAAGTCCTATTATTAGTCAGTGTATAGTACAGCACTATATACTGTTTTTGTGTACACTATTACACTACTATTCAATAAAGTTTTTATTTATACACAAATATTTAATAAAGTTTTTGATATTTATACACACCACATCCTAACCCCTGACCTTCTTTATTTTCAGGTCTGCAGTGCGCCTATCTAACGGGGATGCTTTGGTGGATCACTCTCGATACACATTTATACAAATGTACTTATACAACAAAAACAAAAAGTCCCATTGGCAGGTCCTAACACTATCCTGTCAATTACAGTGGCAAATTGCTCATTCACCTTTGATAATGGAGGGAGAACGTCTTAATTAGACCAATCTCCCACAAGTGCATGAAAAAACCTGCTAACTTAATAGTGGAAGGGCGAGCATTTAAACAGGGAGGGAGGTGGTCACTAAACCTCCAAACACTGTTACCACCCACGATTTGTGTTGGTCACTGTGAGAGGTAGTAGGTGGTGTTCCGTGGTTTTGAGATGCCAAGTACAAACTCTGTGTCCGTTTGACCCATCGGGGTAACATCTGATGAAGATACCGTCTTTAACTCGTAGCTTAATGTACAAGACACAAGCATGTGCACCTTATTTTATTAGTCCATAAAATGGGTTATCCCAGCCTCAGCAAGTATCTTACTATTTCTGTGGAACCAGGATAGGGCTACAAAGTCGTCAGATACCTTGGTAGTATCATTTCCCCCTGTACACCTTTCGATATGGTCCAGGTTCAGTTGTGCGTTGAAGAAATTTGCCGTCTATTAGTGAAAGTCTAGTCAATGGAGGATTACTCATTCGTGGCATCATTGAAAAATTCGATTCCAGGGAGTGTGTTTCAATCTAATTCATATAAGTCAAGGTTTTTGTCACATAAGAATTCCACTAAATGGTACTTTTATGAGTCCAAGCTCTCAATCCTATTTTACTTGCTCCTTTTGATCCGTGATTCTTGTGTCAGTATCTGAGAAACCGATGGACGCGGAAGACCTCTCCCAGGGCACAAGCTGATATTGAATGCCGTATAAAATCTTGAACCACGAACTAATCAGAAATATTAGTAAGAAATATCATTTTCGGTAGCACCGGGTATGTTTGATAGTATCATGAGATTGTGATAGTGCGATAGCATAACTTGCGGGAACCAATAGCCTTTTCCTCCTACCTTCCCAAAAACTATTTAATTTCTTCAAGCCCAAGGGTCCTGATGTGCGGGGGAAACACACCGCACTATTCTCTTATATAGGCAATGCTGTTCATAAGGACGTAGAAAGGGCCCCAGAGAAAGGAAACCTTCCTCCAGTATTCAAGTGACGCTTCAAAGTCAAAAAAGGTGTTGGAGTGACTACGCAAATTCGCACACATATCCGCCGAACGCATCATAATCCAGCGTACTTCTGAATCTACAGCCCCCCTGGCGCCCTGGACGGTGAGCTGCGGGAGGTGGCCGGCTGTCCTTCGGACAAACACTATTGCCGCCAAGGGTCTCTATGAGGCGTGTAGTATAAATGATCACTTGTTTGCTGTTCGCTTCTATTGGTGGCCCCGCAGCCATTTTTGTCAGTCCACCTCTATATTTACAGTTTTATTTTCTGTTAAAAATAGTCCACTACCTCCCCAAAGCATAACCGCAAGCACTGTCTCTGGACATCGTAAAATTAACGAGTTATGGCATCACAGGTCCTACAATTATTAGAAGTTACGAAAATTACTGGGTAAGACACCCCTCCCCCGGAATGCCTCGAATCCTGACCACATTTGCAATGACTAACGCTGGAAATATGAATGCAGTACATGGGGGCATTCCCAACCACCGAATTTCTCCTGGGTAGCCAGAAAGCCATTATGATCAATGGTTAGATATCACAAGGCACCAAACTAGAACTTATAAATCCAAGAGAAACTGCTTGGGTCAAACTGATCACGAATGACAAATAATCTACCGATCAAGCAGAAATAACCATTATGACAAATTGAAATCAAAATGGGGGATGATATATAACTCTTTTTCCCCACTAGGACTCAATTAGATTCAGATGACACCATGTAAATGGTAGAACTAAACTGTGGGGACAAGAGGAGACAAAAGCGATAAAGGAAATATAAATAAGGAAGCGTCCTGCCAATCACAATATAAACATAACCACAACAGGCAACAAAGCAGTAGTAAACCGAAGAGCCTTGTCTAACAAATACGATAACTAAAAAGAGGACGTGTTTAACAAAGCAAGCATAACAAGAGTTATTTCAGTTAAATGGTCGAGATAATTAGATCAAGACCAGTTTATTCGTTCGATAAAAGAAAACAAACTGCAGTGATCACAAATTGTATTGAACTCTGTAACATTAAGGAATATCTATGACTGTAAATAAATATGCTAAATGAAATGTATCTGTCAACCCCTATAAAAAGAGGTACTTAAAAAAAAAAAGATAGTACTAAAATACTGCACACAAAACTATATCTCCGGAAACCTGTGGTCCGACTGTGGGGGTTCTGATAGGCTCGGGACACCCCCTGGTTAAACATAATGAGCAGCCGAATTGCTGCTTTAATTAGAAAATAATAGGCAAATATCACTGGGGGGTTTAAAATGTGTTGTTTTCCTCTGTGGCTTCCAATTTCTTGTTGTTGATTCGCATTAGCTTGTGCCAGTCAAGCTTTTGGATCATGTTGATTCTTGTGCGGTAATCTTGCTAGGGTTTCGCAGGCCTATGCCAGTCGGCGTGGGTTACAGGCAATCAAAGCAGATGTTTAAAAATAATATTTTGTTTGGTTTTAAATAATGCAGCCCTTTTGAGTACTTGATGTGAAACTAATTAACATACGATGCTCTGATTGATTTGTTTCTCCATTAGATCGATCAGCAAGAATCCTGCTTCCCAGCGTGCACTAATTGGCTGCCTTTCAGTTTCAATTAACCTTCAGTCAGTGTAATCCTGCCCCTACAAGATTCTTATATTGCTAAGGAACATTATGTATTGTTACAGTATAGCAGGGTGAACAGGCAGACGCGGTAGGAAAACGTATTGGTGGCACAAGATTTATCACACACAGGAAAGTTGTACATCAAGCACTTTTCCATCCAAATGTCACTGCGGGAAGTGTGCTTAATAAAGCCTGCTATAAAATCAAAGGAATGCTCAGTATATTTAGAAACATTAACAATTGCATTATAGATGGAATTAAAATGTTTTTTTTTATAAGTCTTATCAAATACTGACAAAACTAATTTATTTAAAACTACCATGTAGCATATGGCCATGCGATTGGCTTCTTAAGAGAAAAGGCAGGATGGGAGATAGGTGAATCAGCATGTCATCTGAACTGTGGATCTAGTATATGTCACGCTAACATTACCTCTATCGCTCCGATTTTTTACAACTATCGTTTTTCCTTCTCCTCTCTTTTACTGGCTGCGCTTTGGGGCTGTTACTATTCCACATGCCCTGCCCTGAAAAGCTTTGCAGAAATTTATTTAGCAAAATGAGTGCACTTTAACTCCACTGCTAGACAGAAGGAATGATAAGGGCCCATAGTTTTGTTCGACTGAGCACTATGGCTGCGCAGGGATTCCTGAAGAACGCTGACCCGTTTGTGGCCCTTAGTCTGGGAGTTGGCCACCCACTGGCATAGGAATAGTAACCTTCCCCAAGGTTTATATTGTGTCCTAATCCGGATATATAGCCTGTGCCCTAATATCTTTTCAAAAGTTAGGGACACTTTTTGTGTTACACCCTCCCAATAGACCGATGATAACCTGTGTCTTGTGTGTGGCTGTTCTGTATGTTCTACCTGCTCCGGGTATTGGCAAGTTGTAGCTATCCCTATTGTTCTGTATACCCTGCTATTATTGTTGTTTTAATGAGCTTAGAAAGCAGAATACCCACGAAAACTCTATTCTGATCCATGCATTTTTTGATAAATATGAAAGTGCTTCTTTAAGTGGATCTGCTAAATCTTAACTTAGTCAGGCATCCTAATTGTTTGGTGCCCAACCTCCAACTGTTTGTGGTCCTACGTAGGCTCTCCCTGGATAATGGAGGTCCATAACAATTAATTAGTTATAAACTCGCCACCATTGGTACAATGTACCGTATACGCTAATTCTAAGTAAATACTACATTCCAGCTCATTCATTGCTACACGTGGTTTTCTGCATCTAGTGGCGAATACTGGAGATAACACTCATTCGTTTTTTTGTCAGTTGGAATGTATGGTGAACATTGTTTCGACGGTTATATATGTTTGCTCTACCTTGTTCTTTATACTATATTATGAGGCTAAACTAAGATTCTGGGCATTCTGAAATCCCTGCTCTCTTCCCCTTCCCCTCCAAAACCCCCAATTTCCCGTCCCCCCCACCTCTCTCTTCTCTCTGCTTCTCCCACCTTTCTCTCTTCTTCTTTCTTCTCTCCCCTCACCTTTCGGCTCTTCTCCCTCTCCCCCTTTCTCATCCTTCTCCCTGCCGCTCTTCTTCTCCCTCCCTCTCTCTCTCCTCTCCTCTTCTCTTCCCTGCCCTCTCCTTCTCCTTCCTCTCCTCCCCCTCTCTCTCTCTCCCTTCCTCCACCCTCCCCCTCTCTCTTCTCCTTCCTCGCCCCCCCTCTCTCTTCTCTCCCCTTCCTCCCCCTCCCCCCCCTCCTCTCATCCTCCCAGTCATCCCTCCAACCCTCTCTCTTCTCACCTATCCTCCTTCCCCTCTCTCTTCTCCCTCTCCTCCCTCCCTCCGCTCTCTTCACCTTCTCCCTTCTCCCTCCCCTCCCCCTCTCACTCTTCTCCCTTCCTCCTCCGCCGTCGCCCCTCTCGATCTTCTGCGCTCCTCACCTCCCTCCCCTCTCTCCCTCCCCCTCTCGCCCTTTTCTCTCCAATCCCCCTCCTTCTCCCTTCCTTCTCCGTCCCTGTCTTGCTCCTCTCTCCCCCCCCCCCTCTCTTATCTTCGCCTGTCCCTTCCACTCCCCCTCGCTCTCTTCCTTCTTTCCCTCCCCCTCTCTCTTCTCCTTCTCCCCTCCCCTCCCCCCTCTCTCTCCTTTCCTCCCTTCTCCTCCACCCCCTCTCTCTCGTTCCTTCCTCCCTGCCCTCTCTCTTCTCCTTTCCCCTCCCCCCCCCTCGTCTCTTCCGCCTGTCCTGCCCCCCCCCTCCTTCCCTTTCTGCTCCTTCCTCCCTCCCCCTCCTTCTCTTCTCGCTTTCCTCCCGTCCCCCTCTCTTCTCCTCTCCTCATCTTCTCCCTTCTCGTTCCCTCCCCTCTCTCTCCCTTCCTCCTCGTCCTCCTCCCCCTTCGCTCTCACTCCCTCTCTTCTCATCTCCCTTTCCTTACCCCACCCCCAAACGTCTTGCGCCGCTTCTCCCGTCCGCCTCACTCCCCCTCTCCTTCTCCTATTCCCCGCTCTCCCGCCTCCCCCTCTCTCTTCGCCCTGCCCTCCTCCCCCTCTCTCTCTGCTCGTCTTCGTCCCTTGCCTTCTCACCTTTCCTCCTCTCTCGCCCATTCCATCTCCCTTCCTTCGGTAACCTCCTCCCTCCTCACCTCGCTGCTTCATTCCCTCTCCTCACCTCCTCAGCCTCTCTCCTCATCGCCCCCCCGCTCTCTCTCACCCCCCATCTCCCTCCTCTCTCTCACCTTCCCTCTCACCTCCCGTCCCCGCGTCCGACCTCTCCCTCCTCCTTCTGCCCCTCTCCTTCTCCAGCCTCTGCTTACCGTCCCACCTCTCCCTCCCCATTCCTCACTCTCTGCCCTTCCCCCCTTCCTCACCTCGCTCCTACCTTTCACCTCTCCTCATTCCTATACCCCCGTCCTGCACCTCCCCTCCGCCCCTCTCCCGTCCCTCTCCTTCTCCGGCTCCTCCCCCCCTTCCCACCTCTCGCTACGGTCCTCCCACCTTCACCTCTCGCGGTCCTCACCCCCCTCACCTCTCCCTCGCCTCCTCCCCCCCACCGTCTCTCTCACTCCTTCTCCCTCCCTCTCTCGCTCCTTTCTCCCCTCCTCACTCTCTCCTCCTCCCCCCCTCCTGCCCTCAACCTCTCTCTCCTCCCACCCTCCTCCCTCTCCTCTCTCGTCCTCCCCCCCCCTCCTCCCTCGCCTCTCTCCCTCCTCCTCTCCCACGCCCTCTCCTCTCTCTCCTCTTCCCTCCCCCCCCCCCCCCCTCCTCCCTCACCCGGCTCTCTCTCCTTCTCCGGGAGCCTCTCTCTTCACTCCCCCGTCCTCCCCGTCTCCGTCTCTCGTCGCCACCCCCTCGGGGAAGACCTCTCTCCCCTTCTACCCTGCGCCCTCCCCTATCTCCCTCCTCCCCCCCCCTGCCCCCTCCCAACCTCCTACCCCCCATCGAACCAGCACCCCCCCCCCTCGCCCGTCTCGTCCCTACTCGCCACTCCCCACCATTCCTCTCCTTCCTGCCCCCCCCTGCGCCCTTCTCTCCCCCCTCCTTTTGCTACTATTACTTCTTTTTCCTACACAGGTGCATTCAGTGCAGTTCCGATTTATATATCTAACAAAAGTGGTCTATTGGGGGGGTGATGTAAAAAAGAACTACATTTTATCTATAATAGTAATAATCCCCTGAAAACGGGGCGTTACTGGCCAATAATGCCCTGGTGGATTAAGTCCCTTCGGTTCACCTTCGGTGATTATTACTTAAGTAGTTTCTTGTGCCCTGTTAACAGAACAACCGTTTCCTTAAAAAAATATATATATAATATATTCCATGTGTCACCACCCAGCACATATTTATCATGACTGTCCCCTCTCAGACCTTGCTGCTCACATCTTCTAACAACATTCATTACGGTGAAATGATCATTGTGGCCCTTATTAGGTGTTGTGATAATAGATGGGAACCGTGTTATTAGGCCCGTTGTGTTAGTTTGGGCCTTGTATTCTCTAGACATGGTGGTGGCCAACTCCTCTTCCTCATCACACACAACAGGTCAGGTTTCCGTATACCCTGCTTCAGCACCGGTGGCATCCCTGAAGGCATGGATATCCTGAAAACCTGAGCTGTTGGTGTCCCTTGAGGCTGGAGTTGGCCACCCTTGCACTAGACAAAGTAATTATATTGCCAGAATCCAGAGAGATGGTCCGACTTTAGCTCCTCGTACAGCTTAGTTCCTTTTATGTTTTAAAGTAGTGATCCCTTCTACTTCATCTTAAAGCGCACTGTATGTGAGTTAGTTGTATTTTTGCAATGGTTTCTTATTGTAACTGGCATACAGAAAAGTGAATGGGAAAGGCAGTGGCTGCTTACAGAGGGCAGGGAGTTCGAACATTCGGGGATGGATCCCCCGACTTGGCATGCTGCAGTTTGTATCAGATTCTACAGACCTAAACTTAAATTATACATTATACCACCGCTGAACTCCTTCCCGGCAGCGTGCATGTTTCATGGGCCTAGGGGAAATCACAAGCCGGCCAAAATTGGGGCTTTCAAGCTCGATTTTCTCTTTGTGAGAGCTTAAATGCCCCTGTTCCTTGAAAAACTCTTTGGGGTAGTAGTTGATATGTTACAAAGCTCTCTAACCTCTTCAGGTTCCTCATTCGGGTCTTACCCCTACCTGAGAGGTTGGTAGTTTTTAATAATCAACTACGTGTTTGTCCCATAAGGTATCATCTCCCTACTCCCTCTCCCTCATTTGGTTCTACATGGAAGGAAAGGACACAACACGGCTACCACCTCTTATTCTACTTATAAATATAACGCTCCTCGGTATAACTTACGGATTTAACGTAATTCCCTGGCGTTAACATCTTAACAGTGTTAGTAATCAGGTATGGGGATTTGGGTTAATACCACTTTTTGGACCATCCTGTTATTACTAATAGCGTTACTATTACCATGTGTTAATAGCCAACAGAGCGTATTATATCTGGCCTTACAGAGTTTCAATGAGAAGTTCCAAACATAACTTTTCGGTCTCCTCCTGTGACTGTCTACTTTGTGGGTTTGCTGACATTGAACTTATTCATTATATTTTTGTAAGAAGCACTTTAACCACCCTTGGCTAATGTTCACCATGATCTATTACGTCTTGTGTTGCCGGTTGCATATTTTAATAGATATATTCAGCCTTAAAGAAGCCCTACTTGTATGGGGATGCTGTACTTGTCAGGTTGCTGCCGGCTGCGGCAGGACATTAATCATGGGACAAGTCCCTTACTCGCGCCTGGAAAAGCAGTGGCACTGGGATGCTTTTAAAAAAATGCAAAGCCTGCTGTGGGAAGGTGCTAACTGGAGAATGACATCAGGCAGTAAGACCTCTCATTCAATCAAGACTCCATTGAATTCCACCCATCTATCAACCACTCTATGGCGAACCAAGAGAGGCCTAACGGCTCGGGCTTTCGCTGCCTTTAATCTTCAGTGTGACTTCTGAAGTCGTCTTAATCATAGTAGTATCCCTATCTCATAGACTGGAGCAAGCTTCATTTTCGCAGTCAGAAGTGGCTCTTTAAATGTTGACAATTGGTCCATCCTCCATTCACCACCCCCCCCCCCCCACCCCCGCTCTATCTGTGTCTATCCAGCGGTGGCCACATCCAGTCCTCCAGAGCTACCAACAGGTCAAGTTTTTCAGGATATTCCTGCTTCAGCATCAGGTGTCTCATCTGTGGCTCCCTGCTTCAGCACAACGTGGCTCAGAGTGGCTCCAAATTGGCTCAACTTGAACACCTGTGGTTGAAGCAGGATTCATGAAAACCTGACCTGTTGGTATCTCTTGAGGCTGGAGTTGCCACGCCTGATCCAGAACATACATTGTTGGTTGCATGTATCATGTCTCAGGGATGGAAGCACAGTATAATGTTTTGTTATGGCCGTTACACGGTACAAGCTTTACGTTCGCACTTTCGAACTTGCGAAGGTGACCATTTTTTTTCTGATTCTACCAAAAATCTAACTTTTTTTTTTAGAAGTTGGCAAGCAGTTTGCCAAGTAAAAGTCCTCCGCAGGCTGAAGTTTTGGTTTTGGCTTATCTCTTGCAAAACTCATATGTTAGGGTCTATTATTTTCAGGCAAAACTCCAAATTTCGATCGAATTCTGCCAGTTTCAGCTAAACATGCTGAATTCGGCTTGGGGCTTTCTCCACAGTTACAGCGAAACAGCAGATGGGGCCAGTTTGCAGACTCCGCAACATGTTCGTTTTAGTGTCGGGAATAATGCATTAATTAAAAAACCAGACTTCTTTTCATGCCTTCAAATGCTTTTTGTACCCTATGTCACAATGTCACATTGGTGCCCAAACACTCTGCTGTCCTTTTCTATTCTTTATTTACAGTTACATTACATTTGTATTGCTTAGAAATGTACATGCTCATTTACAACGGAAAATAGTGACATGTTCAAACCAGAAAGATGCTTGGTACATAGTCTCCACATGTCCTAAGACACCCGGATCCCTCAACACACATACAGCGTAGTGAGGCCCACCCGCTACCGCGTTATCTACAAGAGGGCAGACCTTGCATGTCCTTACCTGCTTATCCGTTCTCCCCGGTTATATCCTGGTTCATATCTGCAGTGCCAAATTCCTGGAACCCTTTCAATACATTCCTTAAATACTTCTGGGAAAGGCGTGTGACTACGCAGCTCATTGCAGAGTGTTAGAAAAGAAGAGTGTAATACGGCTCATACTGCAGCCTCCTCTTTGAGTGTTGTGACTGGTATCAGCAGTGGAACCAGATATCCATCTGAGAACTCCTGTGGTGTGCTCAATCACGCCCTCCTCCCCAGACCTCTCCTCTGCTGCCCTCGTCCCAAGCCTCTCCTTGCACTCTCCCAAGCCTCCTGGTCCTCTGCCCTCCCCAAGGCCTCTCCTCGGCCCTCTCCAGGCCTCTCCTTGCCCTCCTCCCAAGGCCTCTCCTCTGCCCTCCCTCCCAAGGCCTCTCCTCTGCCCATCTCCCAAGGCTCTCCTCTGCCCTCTCCCAAGGCCTCTCTCTCACTCCTCCAAGATTCCTCCTCCGCCGTTCTCCTCCCCAGGCCTCCTCTGCTGCTCTCTCTCCCAAGGCCTCTCTTGCTGCTCTCTCCAGCTCTCCTCCCGCTCAAGATCTCCTCCGTCCCCCAGTTCCTCTCCTCCTGCCCTCGCCCCATTTTCTACTCCCCATGCCTCCATCCGCTCCTCCGCCCAGTCGTCAGTCCCCGCCCCGTTCCCTCCAGTGCCTCTCGCCCCTCCTGAAACTTGGACCGCCTCACCTCCAGGCTCTCTCCGTCCCCAAGCCTCTCCTCCGCCCCCAAGGCCCTCCTCCCGCCCCCCCCAAAACTCGAGCTCCTCATCGCCCTCCCCCAATGCTCTCTCCTCCGCTCCTCCCCAGGCTCTATCTCCATCCTCCATTCGCCCTCCGCCGACTGAACCATTCCTCTTGCTCCTCCGCTCTTCTCCTCCTCCTCAGCCCCCTTCCCTCCTCGTCCGCCCCGAGCTCCTAAATGCCTCTCCTCCGCCCTCCCCAAGGCCTCTCCTCCCGCCCTCGCCCAAGTCCTCTCCTCCCCCCCCTCCGCCTCTCCCTCCCTCTTCTCGCGTCCCAAGGCCTCCTTCCCTCCTCCGCCCTCCTCCAAGGCCTTCCTCCGCCCCTCCTCCCCAGGCCTTCTTCCTCTGCTGCCCTCCCCCAAGGGCCTCGTTCCTCCGCCCTCGCCCCCCATGCCTCCCGCTTTCTCCCCCAAG
>WSYH01004058.1:1301-57964 GCA_036426205.1 Ascaphus truei
TATAGATGTAGGTATGCTTATATTGGGAAGACAGTATAAAAAGCAGCGGAAATGTGTAAAATAACTGTAAGCAACGACACGCCTAGTACAGTAACATTTCTCACCTGGTGGAAATTGTGAGGGATAAATTCCGATGTCCCTGTCACCGGCCAAACCCTCCATGACGACGGGAAGTAATTTTCCCCGAAGCAGCTCCTCCAATGGAGTTAAGATCAGACGTTGTGGTGGCAGGCCACCTCCAGTGCCAGAAGCATGCACGCGTTGGTCTTATATTTTCTTTTTTATTTAGCCCTAATATCGTCAAATCTCTTGCGACAATTCATCTTGTCCCTGACACGATTCCCACACGCATTGACACCAATTATTATTGTGTCCCACATTTCTTTTTTGCTTGATGAACTTGTCCGCGCTTGAAAAACATACAAAATATATGACGTTAATTCATAATAATAGAACCACCAGTTTCCTACACTGCTAGCTGTTCCAAGAGATAGCAAACATGCTGTTTTAGGTGTAATATGTGAAGCACATGAGCATTCACTACTAAACCTAGACATGTAAGGAAGCTTGCATTAATATTGTATGCAGTTATCGCAAATTGAACGCCTGAGTTTTCTTGTCCTTGTAACGCATGATAAAAAGATGTGTTTCCACAATAATTAACATTGAAAGATATTATGGACCCATATTTGCATATTAACAAAACTCACATGACCTAGGATCACAGGTATCTGAAGAATAAATGGAAAGGTATACTTACCTACTAAATGTCCATACAGACTGTCATAGTGCTCCAGAATCCCAGTGACAAGAGCTGTATTTTCCTGGTCATTGAAGCGAGGATTACGTGGATGCTCCACACGTTTCTTCCGAGCACGTTTAGGCTCAGAGCTTGCCTGCTGCTGACTGGACTCTCCTTGTTCCAATGGAAGAGACTCCAAAAGCTGGCCACCAGCAAGCACGCCACCACCAGACACCCCATCAGCAACTGAGCCACCAGCAGCACTCACACTCCCAGCAACAGCACTCCCACTCCCAGCAACAGCACTCCCACTCCCACCAACAGCACTCCCACTCCCACCAACAGCACTCACACTCCCACCAACAGCACTCGCACTCCTAGCAACAGCACTCGCACTCCTAGCAACATCACTCCCCTGAACAGTACGTTCACTCCGACGCGTTCTCGCACGAGTAGCACTACCACTCACACCAGCATCACTCTTCCCACGCTTTGCGGGCATACTTACAGCACTCACAAAAAACAGAAAACAAATGTACAGCCAATCACACGAAACACTTCCACATAGAAAACAAGACAAATATGTAAACAAAACAACAAAGGACAAAGCTCTCACAATACACAACAAGTCTCTCAGTCAATATGCAAATATTAAATCGCCCAGCTCTGTGCGTCTCTCTCTCTCTCACTCCCAACAACACAGAGAATGATTAACAGTACACGTTGCCTTTAAATATGGCGCGCTATCCAATACATGCTTGCTTCGCCTGATTCAGCAAGATTTTTGATTGGCGAACCTAACAGCACCCCGCCACACACGCCGATACACCTGTGTGTGATCGGCAAATCATCGTGAGAGTGGGCGGAATGGTTTTCGCCTTGATTTTGAAGGGATTCGGCACTTACTGCATATGGAGAGGGAAAATCGCCAATAACATGGCTAATCGGTAAGCTTGCCGATTTCACATATTCGTCGCTTACTGCATGAGGCCCTTTATCTGTTCTTCTTTCTCACATTTTCTTGTAAGCTTTGAAGATACCACCATATGCTGCTTTTATATGGGAAAACTGCAGCACAAAGAAACCTTTAGATACACCTAATCACAGAGAAATCTGTGAGTATAAACTCTATTGGATGAATGAAGTTTGTTTTCAAAACAGAAGGTAAGCCCTGATTATTGCTTGCACTATGTCGTTGTTAGTTCCCAGGTTAATCGGATCCTTGGTCTGCTCTTGAGGTTCGGGAAATACTATTGCTTCCATATCCATGGGGTGCGACTTGCCTGTGTTCAACTGAAGTATCTCCAGTCGAACCTTCACGGTTCCATCAATGGGGTAATCCTCGTTGCATAGCCCCCTCACCTTCATGTGCTCAGCCGACTGCAAGGGGCGGTGTTTGAGGTATTGATCATAGAACTGTCGGTATATGATGGTCACCTGCGATCCAGTGTCCAAAAAGGCGGAAGAATAGACATCGTACAAAACAACACGTATGATTGCGGAAAGGACTTACCTGACTGTAAGCGTCCAATGGTGGGGTTCCATCATTGGGGCTTGACTCTGGAAGGGTTTCGGATGGTTGAGACGTGGTTGTCTGCTGTCTGTACCTTGCAGATCATGGATTGCGAATAGTTCGTCCTAATTGGAGTCTTTGTTTTATCCTTCTCTGGGCATTCCTTGGAGTAGTGGCCCTTATTACCACTTATTACCACAACCGTAACAAATGTGATCAGTGCGAGCTTTGTACATAGGAGATGTTCTCCCTGACGGTTTGGACTTAAAGGAGGTGGCTTGAATTTAGAGTCCTCCTCCGTATTATAGGGTTGCTTAAAGTTCATGCAATATCCTGCATGTGTGTTTTTTTTAATAAATCAGTTCTGTAGTAAGAAAAAATAATTTTAGCATTTTCTGTTTTAAAAAAAACAACTTGGAAAGACCAATTTTCTTGTATTTTATTTAAACAAGCATGCTTGTTCCTATAGCAACGATTTACATTCCCCATATTTAAAGATGTCGCCAAACTTTGCCGATCAATAGACAGAGAACGAATTGACCTGCAGCTATGCAGTTTTTTAGGTAAGTAGAGATTGCCCACATGAAACTATTGAAGTTAAAAAAAAACCTACAGCTTTAACCTTCAGAACGGAGGCTCCTTTGGGTTCACCCTTGATGGGCTCTTTAGTCTTTTTAGGGGCATTGAATTGTAACTGAACTTCGTGCTTTCGAACGTGCCGCATTAAATCCATGAAACTGGGAGGTACTATTGTGACCAAAGCAGCACGCATCACCAGGGCTATTGGGTGAGAAGGCAGCGATCCCTTCAGCAGTTGCTTGAACCGGTACCGGTCTACTTCTGCAGCCTAAATAACTTTCTTAGCGAGAAGGGTCCCCAAGGATAGTTGGAGCCTGCGGATGAAAGCGGACAATTCCTCTACCTCCCTTAAACTGGGCCAGGAGCTCATCCTCGTCGTCTTTGCTTTTGTAAGACCGGGTCAGCAGCTCCACCAACTCAAAAGCAGGAACTTCTCCCTCTGTTTCCCGATTTGTTCGTACCAGTTGGGCAGCCGGGAGTCGGAGACACTAAACCAACCTCTATCGCTTGACGGCTTCCGAGCATGTCCACTCATCTAGTACTTGGAGAGCATATTCCCTCCAAGTCTCAAACCCTTCTTCTCCTAAGGCTGTTGGCACTATCCCAGAGAAGGCCTTGAGCTTTCTGTAATTCTGCGACTGTGAAGACATATTTAAGGCCTCCACTAGCTGCGGTAGGGTCACTCCTAAGTTGGAAGTTCCCAGAGACAACTGGCTATAAACTGGGCTCTGATTAGGAGTTGAGTCAGGGTTAATCTGATACCGGCTGAAAGTAGGTGTCTTGGGTATCACACTTGTGGTGGATGACCCTGGGTACAGGTAGATCTGATTGAACTGGGGTACTTGTGCCATCCATTACCCAGGACTGTAGGGGAAGGTGGATGCTTCAGCATGAGAAAGGACCTCGGCAGAGATCCCCGAGATGGCCGGTCTAGCCTGATAGGGAACCTCGGAGGCAATTCTAGGAGTGAAGGTCCCTATGGAGGTTGGTAACTCAGCGTATATCAGTGCCCTATGGGCAGGGCCGTGGATGGATTTAGAGCTTGAGGGGCTGTGTCTAAGCATATATCATGTTCTGTGGCCAATAGTATGGCACTAGAACGGAAATCTGCGTCAAATTTGTGGCCTAAGACCCTGGCATTGGCCAGACCAAGGAAGTTTCGTGTGTGGTCACGGACAGCAGTTATTGAGGTAAGAAGAGATACTCCTCCCACCACAACCACGTGGCGCGGGGACACGCGGTACTCTAGAGCCCTGTCATGGACCTGTTGTCCGGTGGGTGTGAACATGGCTGTCTGAGGGGTTTCACAAATTTAGATTACTGAGCAGGGCACCCCAGGTCTGAGATCTAAGCAGCACCTCCAATTGAAGCCCCCTTTCCCCCCTTGTCTAGAGTGACCACATGTGATGCTATAACCTGAGTGGCAAACAGGAGGCCTGATCCTCCGCCACTGGGAGCCTGGGGTGTGTGTAATGAATATACTAACAGCGCCTCCACCTGGGAAGGATCCTCACACAGTGGGATAGCCCCTCCCAAGACAATACAGTCAGTTATTGCACACAAGGGTATATGTAACAGTACAGTATTTACTGAACAGTAACTTATAACAACAACTATGCAACATAACATTGTGGCGAGAGGGTTAACAAGGCTAATAATAAATGCATTATACCCTGATGGTTAACCCTAAACCCTGTTGGGAGTGAAGGGGTTAAAATGTATTATCCCCATAATCCCCTGTTTTCCCCTACACCACCGCTATTAACCCTAAATTGTGTTAGGACGGAAGGGGTTAACTGTATGTTCACCACACTGACATGTTTTCCCCTACACCACCGCTATTAACCCTAACCCGTTGGGACTGAAGGGGTTAAAATGTATTGTCCCTCTAATATCCTGTTTTACCCTACACTATTATGTGTCTCCCTGTTTTGCAGCTCTAAAGCTAGCTGCAGGTAACTAGATGTATGTGAAATGTGCTAATTGTATTTGCGGCACTAGGAGTGAGCTGGCAATCTAATTTTTGGATCCCAGGTAGCTGAAGAAATACGACACACCTACATATTTGTTTTATATTGTTCATACAGGTAGAAACCACATATAAAAAAATAAAGTGTGTTTCAGTGCTGGCATGTGCCTGTGATCCCTGATTAAAGCACATTCAATTAAGGGGCTAACTCGTGCTTGGAAAGAACTAGCACTCTAATTTTTGGAGTGCAGCTAAGTAAGAAGAAACCATAAACATACATATAAGGTTTATAATTGTGGCATAAGCAGAACGTATATATATAAATAAACTGTATTTGAGTTATGTTTTAAACTGTATAGGCAGGAAGCTTTTCCTGCCAGCCCGGCAAGGAATGTATTAACATGTAAATATGTTAAGGGTACATGAGCTGAGGGCTTTTCATCTTTGGGCATCAAAGGGCCCTCTGCTAAGTTGGTGCCCCTGTGTCTATGAGAAATCCGAAGTTGAAAAGCCTCAGAGAGGTTAGGTGTTAAAGTGGCCAGGATATCCCTGAGTATCAGATCCTGGTATGCAGGAGGGGCCATTCACACTTGGTAGCCAAACCCCAGACTTACTGTCACCAGGTAAGAAGTTAGACCCAGTATGCTAAGCAGCTTAGGTGTCAAGTTGACACATGCTCTCTGCAAACCAGGAAGCCACTTCTGCCCATGATATGACTACTGGCAAGTCTGGGATAGGGGGAAAAAGTGTTCCCACGGAAGGGATTGGGTGTGTATGTTAGGTATAGGACCCTTAACCCTATAAAGATGCCTGCAGCCCAGTCCCAGAAAGATTCATCTGATTTTAACAACAATTCAACAAGTTCCAGCATCAGCGGTTCCGAAGTGTGAGGGGTTAATAATATTGTAACCAAGGATCATCCCCCTCTTCTGGAATTCGTTAGAGTTAAGGGTTCCTGAACGAACCCTGTAAGGACTGAACAAACTTTTTCCTGTTGGCTGAGATATAGGGATAGCAAGTTGCGCCCTAGCCAGGAACTGCTACACGGATCCTTTTGCACACCCACTTTCATGTGTGCAGGGGTGCCAAGAGACTTTGTTTCATTCCAAGGACATTAGCTTTCATTTCCCCATCCCAGTAAGTGTTTTATTGAGAGTATATTGTGAAGATTTGTGTGTCTGTCTGAAAAGAAATAAATTACAATTTATGTTGCCTGCCTTGTTGTGCTCAGTTTGGAATCCCGATATTAATGTGTAGATAAGACCTAGTCTACCGTGACAAACATAACACCACATCACAGTACCACCAGTGAGTGTCCCAAATGTACTTTGGGTGCTAGGCACCAATACCCTGCTGTCCCTTTCCCAGTGTTCAGCCCACCCAAAATTGTAAGGAGTAGCACTCTCACTTGAACTATTGGTGCACTTGTTGAGGTACCTGCCAAGTACTCCAGTACTCGGTGTGGCCGACTTAGAAATGAGGATCCTTCTGATCCAGCGACATGGCCCTCAGCGATGGTGTCTGCCCCTCACCTTTAAGAGTTTTTGTTAAAACGGCGGTGGTCTGGTCCAGACCACAGACCGCGATCACCACACGGAGTCTTCCTTGTGTCCCTGACACTATAGTAAAATGGGTAAGCGTCCCTATATAAGGGGCCTTCCTTGCAGCAGTCACCCACTTCATGTGATTGGGACCTATCTGGGACCTAAGGGGAGTTCTAGCCTAGTCTGAGTGCCACTGACACTTGGACCCTCCCTTCCCCTTGTCTGACCTGGCTCCAACTCAATAACTGGCTCCTCACTAGCTGACTTCTGACTCCTGATTAACTGCCTCACTCACTGCCTTAACTGTCAGAATCTCTCAGCGCTATTGGTTGCCTGGCAACATGTGGACTGCAGCCCCTGAGGCTGTTGGAACTTGCAGTTCCCTTGCTGCTATATTCCTATGGAAAGGTTTGGGGACAAACAGGGGACCAGGGTGACCTAGGCTATATATACTTATCAACTAATCTACCTTTTGGGGATTCATTTTGGAATTGGATATGTAGGTGCACTTTCAATCAGTCCGGTTTCACCCCTTGTCTATCCCTATATTACAAACAAGGGATATTAGACTGTATAATTGTTGGGCACCACAGCCCAGGGAGTCTGAAATGTATCTACAGCCCGGAACTCCATTGTTATATACGAATTATCCCAGAACTTACCCTATTGTCAGCACAGGGATTAATTCCACGTCGCTGTTTTATTTTAATACCCTTTATTTTAATTGATTATGATAATAAAATGTGATTTTTAGATGTTATAATATACTCATTTAGGGACATAGCGTGCCCACAACTGGGTTTGCTTGTCTTGTTTTAGTATACCTAGCTAGCCTTTGCATGGGATACTGTTACTGTGACCGCATGTCTCCTCCTCACCTGCTCTGCTCCTGTCTCTCTTCCTCACAAGATCCTGTTTCATCCGCTCTGCCTCTTTTGGATGTCCGTGATCAGCTCTCTGGAACATGTGGTCTGCTGGTGAGGTGAGTAAGAGTGTGAAGGCGGGGAGTGAGAGCGAGGAGGGGAGTGAGGGGGTGGGAGAGAAAGAAAATTAGGGGGTAGAGAGTGAGAGTGAAGGGAGAAAATAAGAGCATGAGGGGGAAAGTAAAATAGTGAGGGGAGGGGAAATAAGAGAGGCATGTGACAGGGCCTTAACCCCTGTCTAAAAGAGCTCCAAATAGAAAGCCTGAATCTGACTGATGAGTGTAAGGAATCAGGGAATACGTCCTTTGCGACGTGTTCCCTCCTTACCTGCTGATACTCAGCCCTTCGAATTGGCACCAGCGCGTGTGTGCACCCCCGCTCTGTTTACAGAGCACACGCGCAGCTCTTCTAGACTTGCCTCGGAGCTTGGCTCTACTCCCCCGGATGCACCGCATGTCACACGTCAGCGGCGCGCTCACGTGACGACGTGCACCGCTCCCCAGCTGCGCGGCAAGTGACCTGATTGCCACTTGTCTCCTGTGCCTATCACGGCTTCCGCTTGGGTCGCACCTCCGCTCTGCCCCCTGTCCTATTGGCTGCTTCTCCCTTCTTATACCTTGCTCGCACTCTCTCTAGCATTGCTCAGCATAATCTTATGTAGCCTTGTGTGCCTCACAGTTCTGTTTTGCCTTGCTCCAGTTCCAGTCTTGTCTTGCAGTTTGTCTCCTTGTGTATCGACCCGGCTTATTAGTGAAACTTCTCTGGATATCGACCTCGGCTTACCCTCGACTACGTTTACCTCTCCAAACCAAGATCACGGCTACACGGACTTCGACAACTCTCCAATCCCAGACCATGGCTTAACGGACTTCGACTATCCTGCTCTCTATAACCCAAGACCCCGCGAGTATACGGACTAACCCACTCTCTCCTACCCAGACCCGGCTACGCTGACAATCTGCCTTCCAGGTCGCCTCCGCTGCTGTCGGTGCATAGTTTCATAACTTCCCACCTCAGTACCGTGGTCTTGTCTTGTTTGTGGGTAGCGCAAGCGTTACAATGAGTCCTGCAGGGAGCTGGTTAACTGTAGCTACAGTACATATAATTAGTACACAAAATAAAGATAACAAGCCCCTATTAGGAGCACTCAATGCCAGTAAATTTTGATATGAATGGATGACAGAATTAAAAGGTCAGTGAAAAGTTTTGGTAACCAGTGTCTCTTCCAGAAGGTGCTTGAAATCAGTATGCTTTAGTTGCTCGAGGTGGACTTTTCCAAAGCACAGTCTTTCCATGATGTGCTTAGCTTCCTCAACTCTGCAGAGGACTGTTCGCTCATGTTCTTCTTTCCATTTTACTAAGTCTTCTTTTAACCACTTGGCTACAAGTTTTTCCATGCGTCGGGCAACCTTTTCTTCCCTGAGAGTAGGGTGATCACCTGAATCTGGTTCAGTATTAATTATCATGGGTGGTTGTAGCTTGACAGAGTTTTCATCCACTCGGATTGACACCTGTGGCATCTCTGGTAGTCGGTGGACTTATCATGTTTTTTTTTTTTTAAATATTTTGCGTACAGTATTTTCCCTTAATGCACACCATTTGTTTCATATATACTACAGACAATTAGCCAGTCTCCACCTGGCTGATTGGTCTGGTAGAAAAGACTCCTATGTAAACTGCACGGATCTATCTAGAACTGGAGGTGTGTGCTGTCAGATATGAATCCCAGGGAACTAGACGCTCTATTCCAAGATGTGGCGGACCCTGGAACCCAACCAGAAGGTGCACCCCACAGACACCAACCGAGACATTGACTGAGGGAAAGAGCCCCTGGTAACAGGTACCTCTTTGGACTTTGGGTCAGAGGCTGGTAAGAAGCCTATCCTCCAGCCCTGCAGATAGGGACTGGGAGGTGCAAATCGAATGTTATGGTGAAGAGGTCCATTAATAAAGGTATTTGGCCCGGCTGGGTGCCTCTGAACCAGGTTGAGAATTGTAGAGTGTCAACTCTGCAACCCAACCAGGGTAATAATACTGCAAATGAATTTGAAATGCCTGTGTCTCTCCCCCAGGAATAAGGGGGCGAGATTAATACCATGTAACAACTGTGTAAGCCATGTAGCAGTGTCCCCTGAGTTCTATTATAAATGGGAAGTGTCAGGTCTGCAGCCCACTGCGAGTTGAGAACCTGTACATGCATTAGAATTGTCTGTGTGCGTCCGGCTAGAGATAAGCGGACAACATGTGCTAAAATGAGCTACATTTGCTGGCTGCAGCTGTATTAAGGTGTAATAATATATCTAAAATGCGCCTGCTAGGAATAAGTGGCCTCTAGCACTGTTTAAAGGGTTAATTGGATAAGCGTGCCTGTGGTTATGTGGTCGAGCCCGGCATTACAACACTGTATCACTGTGTAACCGCAGACAAGCAAGGGAAGCCTTAACCGCAAGTTAAATTGGTTAAGTGGTCTGCGGTCATGAAAAGATGCCTGATCGCAACCTTGTATAATGTGGTTTCCTCATTCAATTAAGATCAATTCGTAACGTACGTCTTTGGTTATCGATTGATGTTGGGCATTGCAACATTGCATCTCGACCTCAAACCGCAGACCGGGAAAAAGTTTATCCACAAACCACATCATAGCCCTCACATAATTAAGTAGCTAACTTTTGATAGGAAGGTCCTAGCTTTCAAATTTTTGGTGTGCAGAGTGCTAGGGGGTAGACATATAATCTAGTATAGATATAGTTATAAGAACTGTAACATTTATTTAAAGGCATAAATGAGAAGTAGCTCGGAGTTTAGTGCTTTAAAGTTATAGGAACCAGGATATTTACATTTCAGTCACGCAGGACAGCAGAACCATTAAGCATTCACCATTGTTATTTATGATCAGGGATGAGTCATGTATAATGTCAGTCCAGACTTCTGAGACTCCCTGTGGAGCAGGCTCCCGAGTGTTGGCAAAAGTCCATGGCTTCAAAAGGCACCGACCTGGGGAAAGTGCTAAATGTCAGGAAACATATATGAACAGTTTGCCTAGCAGATGTCCGGGCATCCTGGAGAAAGGTAGACATTCTGCCGCCATACAAGGGGGCTTGGGTGGGTATGCAAAGCGGGTTAAGTCTGAGGTTAGGAACAAGTAGAAAAATAAGGCAGTGCACTGCCCAAAGTAACAGAAGGAGGCTCACGGTTTAAGCATCAAAAAATAGATTTATTACATAAAAAGTGGACAAAGGGGTCCCCCCTAGGCGACAGCAGCAGTGGTCACCAACTAGTTTCAGGCAAAAATGCCCTTTATTACACTTGATAAAGGGGCATTTTTGCCTGAATGAAATAGTTGGTGGACCCTGCTGTGGCCTAGGGGGACCACTTTTGTCCACTTTAGTATATAAATTATTTTTTGTTGCTTAAAACCATGGCCTCCTTCTGTTAATTGGGCAGTGCACTGCCTGAGAGCGGGAGTAACAGGGTGGAAGAAGACTATTAAGGGGACGATTCGGGAAACAAGGAGGATGAGACAGGAGGCGAGGTGGGATTTGTAGTTATAGAAAAGAGGGGATGACTAAAGGACACGGGAATCAGGTAAAGGGGTGCTGCAGGGACATTGCGCCGCCCGGCGGGCCGAACTCGGCTCCCCGTCCGCCGGACTCCGGGCCTGCGTGTGGCGGCGACGCGGGACTTCAGGGACCTCCCCGTACTCCGGCCGTTGCCGTGGGGGGTGGGAACGGGTGGGTGGGGGACGCACATGTGGGTGTAAATCCGTTGTCTAACGGATATATGGGACGTTGGTCTGTACTATTTATTTATGGTGCTGCTGGCATTATGTACTAGTCCCCTAACCCTATTAGGGCTTCGTTATGCTATATGCTTACATTGAAGGAGTTTATCCTAAACCTCAGTTTATTATGCCAAACAGGACTTGTTTTTTCTGATGCACTGGGTCTCTACACAACTAAGTCTGAGGTTAGCACATGACCCTTAGCATACCATGAAGTCCTTTGCCGGGTTGCAGGAACTGCTGGCAAACTTACCATTGGGTGGGAATTTGTTTCCACGCCAAGATTGGCTGTGTATTATCCAGATAGGCTTGGGAGGGTGTTATAAGCCCGTGCAGGCTATCGGGTGTGTGTTCTACATCATTCATCTATGTGTCATCGGAAAGGACAGCGTGCGGTACAAAGACATTTCATCGCAACCAAGGATTGTACCCCGCTGTAAAAGTTCGTTAGAACTAAGGACTTGTAAACGAATTCTGCAAGCGCAGAACGAAGATACTTCTTTCGGCGGAGAAACAGGGACTGCAAGCAGCGCCCCTAGCCATAGATGGTTTCGCGTACCTTGTTTGCGTATCAACCCAGCTCCTGGGAATTGATACCTAGAGACTGTATTTCGTGGACTTTCATTCTGGAAACCATTTATTTTGTTTTACCTCATTCTCGTAAGTGTTATTTCGTGTTATCTTGTAAATCAAGGTGTGTGTGTTTCTCGTGTGAATAAATACAATATATTTTATCTAATGCTTTATTCAATCAAAGGATCCAGGTATTTTTGTGGGAGAAGCACTGGTCTCCCGTGACATCAACCCATACAAACGGATAGGTCTGTTTTGTTTATTTTGTATGCTGCCTTAAAGCAACATTGTTTGAAGATACAGGCTAAATAAAAGTCAATGTTTATTTTCCCCAAATTATTTGTTCCTGGTTATACTGTATCTTTGCACTCATCTCCTACAAGGAGGAAGAGAGAATAAAAGTGGGAGGGGGGGAATGAAGAAGGGGGAATATAGAGGAGTGGGAGAGTAAGAGAGGGTGAGTGAGAATAAGAGTGTGATAGAGGGAGCGTAAGACATAGAGGTTGCAGAGTAAAAGAGGGATGGGAAAATGAAGAGAGGGAACTGGGGAAAGTAAGAAAAATGGTGAGGGGAGAGAGAGAGAAATGGGGGGGAGAGAGAAAGGGGGGAACATGTAGATGCAGGTGAGGATAGAGGCATGTGAAGGAGAAGTAGGTGCAAAGAAGTACATAGGGGAGAAGCTAGAAAGGAGGGGGCATTTTAAGGAGAAGTAGTGTTTGGAGGGGAGCATGTGGGAGAGAAGCTGGGAGGAGGGGATTATGTGGGGGACAGCTGTAGAGGAGTTGAAGAAGGTAGGAGAAAAGCTGGAGAGGGGAGTATGTGGGGGAGAAGCTGGAGTGGTGGGAAGTATGTGGGGAGAGAAGCTGGTGAAAATGGGGGCAAGTGGCGGGGAAACATGAGATTAGGGGTGTATGTGTGGGAGAAGCTGCACAGAAGGGGAGCATGTGTGGGAGAAACTTGTGTTCAGAAATTGTATGGCCTGAATGTCGTACAATGAAATCTAATCAGGCCTGTCATATGAAGTGAGTTTGACACCCCTGGCTTATATACTCTGTTGTTAATCATACCCCAGAATTGTGCCTATTGTGAATTTTGCACAATAACTTAACTTCATGTTAGATTCTTCAAGTTTAAATATACTGTATGTTAAAATAATTAACTTACAAACACAATTAACACATTCTATCAACTTCTTTAATGCTGTTCATTTCAAAAGTTTGGAACCTATTTTGAAATGAGTGAAATTTCATTAACAGCGCCACCTGTAAAACAAATCTTCAAAAACTACTAGATTTACAATGTTGATATTATTTCCATTTGTAACATGAACACTCACAAAAAAAGTTTTTGCTTTCAACTCTGCAACATAATTAGAATCATATTTGAGTACTGCTTATGTGCACTAAGTATTCATGTAAAGGTACAAATGCTGCCACTGGCCCAACATTTTTTATTTTATTAGGTAGGATGTAATGCATGAGGTATTCATTATTTTTAAGTGTTCTTTGGGACATTTACTGATGAGTTTTACAGTTTTACAAATGAAACAAAGATTGCCTCACCAAATTCTTTAGCACCGTTTTTGAGAAATCACAGTGACAAAGTATAATATTACAGTAAGTGATTTTAACTTTTTGCAATTGATGAATGTGTTTAACAGACTAAACAGATATTCCACTATGTTATATCCCACTAGGTTTCACAATAGTCTATGAATAGGGTCTAGAATTTCCTAAATAATTATATGATTTGTTTTAATTCACATGCAAAAGTGAAAATAATAATAGTATTCATTCTTACACTATGCAACATTAAACATAAAGCATCCTCTATCCCCTGGTCTCCCACGTGGAGTACACGAACAGATGATAAGGCAAGTATTTTAGTAGAAAATCGCCAAATTTAATCAATAATTGAAAAATATAAAGGCAAGGCACTCACATCATAACAAAGTCCTGGTCAGCACCCGAAATGCGGGCGCAAGTGCTACAGCTGCAGTCCCTGATGCCGCGTCCAGAAAGCAGGGAAATGGGATGATGACATCAGACAGCTGGGCTCTGCGACCGCTACTGAGGCTGTTCTTGGACAAAAAAGGATGGCCGGCTGGGAGCTACGCGTTTCGCCGAGACTTCGGCTTCATCAGGCTCAGAAATAAACTCTGGGAGGTCCACCCATCCTTTTATACGCGGGGTTAACGGATAGAGGAACAGAGCGAGGATTCCCTTTGCCCTACCTTCCAGTTATCCAACCCCTCTGATGTATGGACCGGGGTATGAGTACTGGACTGTGACAGATACCTCTTGATGTGATTGTACTTACACTAGGCCGTGTAAGTATTATTGATATATACTGTCCCCATTCATTTCCTCCCCATCCCCCGCCCTCCTGGCTTTTGTAACCCTTGAGGTTTGCTTGACCTGAAGATTGCTGAAATCTGTTTAACCCTTGCTCCCCCTTGTTTTCCTGCTTGTTTCTCCTGTCCAGGTTTTTGGATAACCACTATTGGGGTTGTAGCAGAAGGGTTCATCAACCTAGGTTTTTTGATAAACTGCCTAGGGGTATTCGTCACCATCAACTGGTAATATTTAACCCTTTCTTTCTCCTTTGGGCTTCCTATTGTGGAGATTAGCACCGAGGTTTTTCGTTGTTTTACAAATCAGGAGATGAAACAGATTCTGAATGTGGAGAGAGCTATACTGATATGTCAGGGAATGCTGCATTTCCGTTCATGACCGTTGGAGAGCAGGTGATTTCTAAGCCCCCTGATGTGCTTACTATGACAGCATGGGCTCAGGCTTGCCCTGATCCAGAGAAAAATCCTGCTGCTTGTGTACGTTATCATAGACGATGCACAAAAGGAATGAATTTGTTAGCTGCAGATTATATTTTTCTTTTGGACTTGGTTACTAAACATGCAGGCATTAAATGGACAGTCAAGATTGTTAACTTAATAAAAGGGATAAAACCATCACATCGGTAGCTGACAATCCTTGGACAGATTCTAAATTTCTTTCATATATGTGGGCACAAGTGGAGGATGTTTTAAGTGCAGAGAATGGATCCTGACAGGATATTTCTGATGCTATGTTATGTAAGCAGAAGAGTGATGAATCAGTAAGTGATTTCCTGAGATGGTTTAAGGAATGTTGGAAGAATGAGTTTGGATTGTCAATTGATGATCAATTTGCTCCACTGTACATTCAGCATCTTGTGAGTAACATGCTGCCCTCACACACGCAGACTGTTTGCATGAGCATTGATGACTGGCATAAGAAACCATTGAGAGGTTTTCATGAGTCAGTGAAACTGAAGAATGCAGTAGGTTGTTTTACCCCCCCCCCCCCCCATCCTAAAGCAGGGAATGCGGTAATGTACTTTGACGGCAGTCAAGGTAGGAGGCGAGGGAGAGACAGAATGGACAGAGATCTTCTGCTGAACCCAGAAATCAGTCAGGAGGGAGAGGTCGGGATAGGGGTGCCTGTTTTAATTGTAATGATTTTGGTCATTGGCAGAGAGAGTACCCCTATCAAAGTCAGAATCCAGAGCAGGGAGCTTCTGCTCCACAGGGAAGGGCTCAGAAAATGGGACCGTGGCAGCAGCAAAACCTGCCTGCTGCCGTGTGCCCCGCTGGACATGATCTGAGGATCCCCTGGAAACCCAATGTTTCACAATAGCGGTGCCGGTGGACTGAACCTCTAGCTTGTTTTATGGTGCAATTGTCTTCTCGCTGAGATAGAAATGTCCCAGAGAAACTCCAAGACGAGACCGTTGCTGCCAGAATTGTGCACATATAATGATCTACCATATGGCCATGAAAATAAATCAATAAAAGCACTCCCGTTCAGTCTCCCAATGTGTAGTACATGAAGTGAATAAACTGATAATGCTGTGTACCTGTAACACACCTCCGGTACGGGGCTAGAGTGTGGTAAGGATGAAGTATGAATTCGGTGCAGCCGTGTCCCCAGCCAGGGAACTATATGTGGTCTTAAGACACCCTGCTCCTCCGCCACTGCCCTCACAAAACCGGCGTCACATACAGCAATAAACCCCACGGCGGGGGTAGAGGGAGTACTCACGATCTTGACACGCCGCGTCTCAGCTCCGGAGCTCCAAAGCTGATCCACCAGCTGACGTCAGGCTCCACTGATCCGGAAATGCTTAGATGCGTGCTCCAGCCGAGGTATATACAACAGGAAAAAAGGATTTTCAGGCGGTTCACTGCAAACCGCAGGGGCATAAAAAGTGGATATCCTCACGCAATTGCTAAAAGGTTGTTTATTGAGTGCATTGGCACAGTAAAATACAGTGTTACATGGAAACTCTGACGCGTTTCGTCCGCGAGCAGGGACTTTTTCAAAGAGAACTGCTGCCGTGTGCCCCGCTGGACATGATCTGAGGATCCCCTGGAAACCCAATGTTTCACAATAGCGGTGCCGGTGGACTGAACCTCTAGCTTGTTTTATGGTGCAATTGTCTTCTCGCTGAGATACCCTGCCTTTGATTTCATTGGTAGTGGATGATGTGGTTTTTGATTTTTTAGTGGACACAGGGGCCACTAGATCATCATTATCTCAGCGATATTACAATGGGTCAGTGTTGCCAACAAGCGAGTCCTCTACCAATGTAGGAGGGGTTCCTATTCAATGTACATCCACTCCCTTTTGTTTCGGTCTCACCCGTGTATCCAGACCCCATTGATTTTTAAATTAGGCACAAGTTTCTAGTGATTCCTAATTGTCCTGTGAATCTACCTGGTAGAGATTTGATAGGAGCCTTGCAGATCTCCTTATACGTTACTGCTGATGGTGGAATTGTGTGTGACTCCCCCTATGCTTTCACAAGCCCGGGGAATGATCCAGCTCATGTTATCATGACTATGACTAGCTGTGCGGCTCCCACAGTTGTTCCCTCCCAGTTATCCCTATCTGAGGATGTTAGGAATGTACTAGTCCTAGCTGCAGACTCTGCTTGTCAGAAGCAGCATTTGATGAAAGTTGTGCATGACAAGCCGTATTTGCTTCCTGATGTGTTTGTACTTACTGTACTGAGCTTGACGGGGATGACGAGGATTACCCTCATGATTTGATTGACGGTCTCTATTTGACTCCCACCACTGTCTATATAGTTGCCAGAAACAGACTGTTTGTGTGGATTAACGGACAAGATTTTGTTGCTTCCCCAAAGTTTGTACCTCTTGAGGTTGGGCAGAAAAATGGAGAGTAAACTCCTGAGTTCCAATGCTACACAGTCATATATAATGATGATATGCAATCTCTGTCCAGGTGTAACTAGGAGTGGAGTCTCCAGCAGGTATAAAATAGAAAAAGTATAAGGTAAGGTAGGGGTTGATATAAAGATATATAACACAAACCAGTCGGGGGTTATTGAGCAAATGTGGACCAGGGGCACAGGAAAATGTGACCACCGTAACATATGCTGTGACCCTTGAAATGTCCCAATAATGCTAACCTTACCCGACTGGTGTCCGGACCAACCCCTGAAGCCAAACAGTATGCTGAAATGGTGTCCCGTGTATGAACCATGCACGGCTGCCGGGTACACGATACTGTAGATCCCACGTGTGTGGCGTATTTGCCTGACACCCCGGTAGAAGGTATCGCTGCACCGCTGACTGGCTTGCAAGCCCTCCCCTCCGCTCACCGATGTAGTTGGAATAGGAGCTTCGTCTCTCTAACCAGCCGCGCCAATCTGGGGACCCACGTGATGGTGCGTCAGCACGCACGGGTCGTCCTCAAGCCGCATCCGGAAGGCAATCAGCTGTATGGAGACCGGGGAGCCTGTGTGCAATGCCTTGCAGCGTGTGTCAGCTGGACGCCGCTTCCTTCGTAGGATAGAAAGAATTGCCTGCTAATGATGGAGACTCCTGTGTGCTCCGTTCGTGAAAAGTTGCATAGGAGGTAGAAGGGAAAGAATGGTCACTACTTCCCAGTGAACCAAACAAGTAGTTTGTTGAATAAAAAGTTCTTTATTTCAAAAAGCTGAGCATCATGCAAACACTCTGACGCTGTTCATCCCTTAGAAGGGACTTTATCAAAGAGTATTTGTCTCCAATGCCAGACACATATATACAGACAAACAACATCTGATTGGACCATTCTTAAACTAGACACAGCAGATAGCAACTCATAGTAAGTGTGACTCAGATGTATAACATATTAACCTCAGCTAGTCTGATGGGAAACAAACAGGCATATTTATACTAATAAACAGTGTATATACAAGAAAACAAGTGTGAGTTTAAAAACAAAACATATGGTGTTAGCAATAACAATAAAAAATGAATAACTATCATGGACAAATATATAGCGGATATTGATAAATATAAAATATATATTATATTATATATTAATATAATATTATAATTATATTATCCAGTTATAATTATGTATGATTATTATTATTTATCAATATCCGCTATTGCAGTATATTTGTCCATGATAGTTATTCATTTTTTATTGTTATTGCTTAACATCATGTTTTTGTTTTTAAACTCACATGTGTTTTGTATATACACTGTTTATTAGTATAAATATGCTGTTTGTTCCATCAGATAGCTGAGGTTAATATGTGTTATACATCTGAGTCACTACTTACTATGATTGCTATCTGCTGTGTCTAGTTTATAGAATGGTCCAATCAGATGTTGTTTGTCTGTATATATATGGTGTCTGGCTTGGAGACAAATACTCTTTGATAAAGTCCCTTCTAAGGGAGTGAACGCGTCAGAGTGTTTGCATGATGCTCAGCTTTTTTTGAAATAAAGAACTTTTTATTCAACAAACTACTTGTTTGGTTCACTGGGAAGTAGTGACCGTTCTTTCCCTTCTACCTCCTCTTGAGGTTGGGGACTGTGCTTTCTCCATGACTAACCTCACTGACTGTGTACAGCCACTGCCTCATCCAATTTTGACCCGAGTACCCTCGGGATTGTGGGCAGCCTCATCCACCGACCCAGGTTTCATTAACTGCACACCATATGAAGCCACATTTAAGCCAGATGCATCTCCTGTATATATTAAACCGTATCCTCTGTCTGCAGAGAAGGAATGGGGACTCGCCCCTATCATGCATGAACTGTTGTCTAAGGACATCATTTCACCCACAGTCTCACCTTACAACACACCTGTCAACCCCATGCCCAAACCTGGTGGACAGCAATGGCGATTTACGCAGGATCTCCGTGCAGTCAATGCTTTGGTTCAACCCATTGCGCCGATTGTACCGGTTGTCAACTCCATTGTTTCTATTATCCCAGCTACGGCTGCGTATTTCACAGTCGCAGACTTATGCTTAGCATTTTTTTCTGTGCCTGTTCATCCCCTGACAAGACCACTGTTTGCTTTTATATACACTGGCGACACACTTTATTCGAGCTCGGCTAGTCCCACGAATTTGGGTATACCCGGGTGTATTGAGGTTTGTGACTGTTTTCTGCCCGAGTGCATTGAGGTATTTTCCAGGCAGGGATTGAAGCATTTTATTCCCGCTGGCTGCAATACTGCACAGTATATATATATATACTGCATTACAATTCATGAATTTATGCCATCTGGTAGACACGCGAAGCATTGCAGCCTATTAAATCCTAATCATTATCATTTAACAGATCAGCCGCCCGTCAGCCAGGCATGAACCCAGGCTGGGAAGGCAAACGCAACGGGGCTTGTCAGAGGTGAGGAGCGGCGCATTCCAGGTATCTGCCAGGTACATACTGGGTATTTGCTCGAATAAAGTGTGTCGGTGCAGTACCAGGGAAGGCAATTTTCGTGGAATCGATTACCACAGAGTTTTATCGATTCTCCCATGGCCTATTCCACTATTGTGCGCAAAACCCTTGAGTCTTGGTCCCCCCCCTGTGCGTCTGTATTGCTGCAATATGCAGATGACCTTTTGCTATGTAGTCCCACCGAACAAGCATGTTTGGAAGACTGTCAGCCTGTTGACACACCTCTATGACATGGGACACAAGGTTTCTCCTAAAAAGCTGCAGTTTTGCCTTCAGGAAGTAAGGTATCTGGGTTTCAGACTGTCACATGGACAAAGGACATTGGCTCCTGAACGCATCCAGGCTATTGTAGCTATGCAAAAACCGAAGACTAAGACTGCTTTGTTGTCATTCCTATGAGTAATTACCTATTGCCGTCAATGGATTCCTGATTGTTCCTTCCATGACCACATCCTCAGGCAAGCGAATCTCCAATCTCAACCTGAGATGATCATCTGGTCAGCTTACATGGAGACAGCGTGCAAGTACCTCTGCTCTGCTCTCTGCTCTGCTCCTGCCCTGGGATTAACCAACTACCAGCTACCGTTTCACCTCTACTGCACCGAAGGTGTAGCGACAGTGACGGGGGTCCTTGCTCAGGAACACGGTGGTGGTTATAGACCTGTGGCTTTTTATTCAAAAAATTTCCCCACAGTGGTTCAGGGTATGCCAGCATGTTTAAGGGCTGTAGCAGCGTGCGTGATCATGACTGAAACTGTGCAGACCATTGTACTGTCTCACCCTCTTACATTACACACTTCACATCAGGTTTTGCAGGTTTTGAATAACCTCACTACACAGCACATGACAGCGCAGAGGCGCTCAGGTTATGAAACCATTCTCACAACCACTGCCAACCTCACTGTCAAATACCACCCATCACATTCTGGCCCTGCAGTGTTATTACACCACTTGCTTTCTAACATGGAACTAGACTCTGACTGTGAGCATGACTGTTTGACTAACATTACCCTGGAATCACCATCTAGGAGTGATTTATCCTCTGTTCCGTTACCATACGGTGAAGTAGTGTTTGTTTACAGCTCATGTTCCAAACCAGCTGACAGTGTGTTTTTGACAGGATTCTCTGTTGTGCAATTACTTGACACTGTGTTAATGGCTTACTCTTTACCTTTTGTCTCAGCTCAGGCTGCTGAACTAATGGCATTGACAAAAGCCTGGAAACTGTTCCAGGATAGGGAAGTGACCATTTACACCGACTCTAGGTATGCTTTTGGTGTAGCACATGATTTTGGTGTAATCTGGCAATACCGGGGTTTCACCACTAAAGACGGAAAAGGTATCACTCGTTCTCAGTTAATAAAGGACCTTTTAGCTGCTATTTTGCTTCCCCTATCTCTTGAGATTGTCAAATGTAAGGGACACAGTTCAGGTGGCAGTGATGTTGCCAAAGGAAATGACCTAGCAGATATTGTAGCTAGGAATGCAGTCATTTCTGCCCCATTTTGACCTGACTATGACACAACGCCGCTTTTTCAGATGGCCCTGGTTACCGTCCCACATATCCTTGATTTTGATCTTATTTCCTTGCAGGCACTGGCCTCGGAGGAGGATCTCGCTTTTTGGAAGCAAGAAGGTCTGACTCTAGATGTACAACATCTGTTGTCAGACACGTAGGGACGAGTGGGGGTACCTAAGACAGCAGCCCCCATTTTTACCAGTCATTTTCACAGTTTTGGTCACATTGGCAAGAAACAGACTTGCAAGAATATTCGCTCTAGGTTTTGTATCAGGGATTTTCCTATCTTGGTTGAAACACAGTTATCAAGATGTCTTACATGTGCTCGCAATAATCCCAATGGTGCGGTACATGGTGTCCATGAGCATTTACCACCCCCTGATGGTCCTATGCAGCAATTGCAGATTGATTTCACACATATGCCAAAAGCTAGAGGAGGTTTGCAGTATTTATTGGTGATAGTGGATCAGTTTTCTAAGTGGGTGGAGGCTTTCCCCACTAGTAAAGAGAATGCCAGTGTTGTTGCCAAGATTCTGGGCAAAGAAATAATCCCTGTGTTTGGTTGCTCGCTTTCTATCAACAGTGATCAGGGTACCCTATTTACGGCCAAAATCCCACAGCAGATATGTCAGATGTTGTGTACAGTATTAAGTGATACAAGGAAAACAAGCGCAAATAACACCACTTTAACGGGAAAAAAACAAAAAATTATACTGTCCTTAGAAAGTGCAGCTCCCGGAACAGGATTCAAACCAAATGCAACCAGCAATCGACGAAGAATAGCAGATGCACAAATTTCATCAGGACATAGAGGGGATAAATAAAGACACCAAAATAGTGCAATACTGTCAAACACAACAATGTGGTTAATGTTGAAGTTTCTATAAAATTTGCACTCACGTGTTAAACGTGATATTCAGGCATTGTGGTTGTTACAAGTAACCAACTTTAAAGGAGTGTACTAGCACGCTGACTTGTAGTAATAGACAGCATTGAATATCATCATATCCCTGATATTCATGCAATACTCTAATTTTATCATACTGTTAATAGTACCATGAGTACTTTGACAGACACTCATCAATCTGTATACGAATGGTGTACGCCACTACCATATGCATAGCGGAGTTATACATCTTTTACCAGATATATTGTTTTATTATCAGACATACCATAGTCATTTTGTATTTACTGTCGTAATTCAGCTCATGCACACTGAGTACATTTAGTGCATTTTGGTTGGTGGTATACTTGTTTCCACTACACCACATATGTTTTAGTAAAAACTATTATTCAGTGTTGGCTGCTGTGATAAGGTGTTAACAGACCGCATGAGCACTATTGGACTTTAAGCGATTATGTTATATGTACAGTAGCCCTTAAGATATTAGTGAGTGGCTCTATATGAAATACATGATGCTATTATCCCGCTAATACAAACCTATATTAATAGGAGTTTTTTTGAAAGGTAGTGGTTTTCAGGGACAGGTCATGGATCATAGATACCTGATCCCTTTAAACATACTATTTTTAATAAGCAAATAAAAGGCTTTTATTCACTATTCATATTGCATACAACATTACAGTGAGTGCATTCACTAGGGTACTTTTCTTTTCCCTTTATTGTACCTCAGACAAACCCTTGCTACCTCCCCCTTGTGGGATAATGAAGAATATAACAATCTAATCGCTGACAATACTACCTCATAGCTGAAAATATTATGTCGCAAGAGTCAAATTAAATATCATAACATACATTTCCATCAATTAAAATAACTGCTTATTCATAGCACATAATAACACAGGTATATACAAACTTATACCTATACAAATTTTCCAATAAAAATTACAATTCAATAATTTAATAATTATATATTTACTAATCAAAGACACATGGTTATACTTTATACAGATTAAATACAACATCTAATCAATAACTAATCAGATACATTAAACAAGGGGGGTATAAATTGGAATTGCAATTCGAGTATACTAAAATGCATATATATAAGTCACTGGACTACTAGTACCTTAGTTACACTTACCCACATCTCTTCGGTTCTTTTAATTGTTTTTATCAGTTTTGTGTCTTGTTTCTGTGGAGTCTAAACAGTTATATTTCAAGTTTACCTTAATAAAGATTATGTTTATTTAGGGTGTTTTTTTCTCTGTGCCACACTAAAGGGATTCTTCTCTTACACTGTTCCGTACTACCTTGCCAGATTATTAAAATATCATCTATGAAGCGATGGAAAAATATTAGATGTTTTAAAAAAGGATTGTTTGCCCAGACAAAATAAATGCTCCCAGTAACCCATCATAATTTTAGCAAAAGTGGGAGCAAACGTTATGCCCATGGTCATCCCTTTAATTTGTAAATAAAAATCTTCTTCAAACTTAAAATAATTGTGAGTTAAAATGAATTGCACACAGGTAATAATAAAACCTCTCTGTTCTACCGAAACTGTGGCATCTTGTTGTAGATAAAATTCACTGGCTTCAATCCCATGGAGATGTCCTATATTAGTATAAAGTGATTCGACATCACATGACACCCACATGTAGTCTTATTGCCATACTACATCCTTAAAAAGTTGCAAAACATGGGTCGTATCCTTAATATGTGATGGTAAACTATTTACATATTGTTGCAGGAAACTATCTAGATATCTGGACAAATTAGCTGTAAGGGGACTAATCCCCGACACTATCGGTCTTCCTGGAGGGGTCTGTATTGCATTTGTGTATTTTGGGTATATGATAAAAATGGGGAATCCTTGGAATCTCTATTGTTAAAAATTGATGCTCTTTTTTGTTTAAAATACCCAAATTAGCTGCCTCCATTAAAATCGCATCCAGATCTGTCTTAAACTACAGTATGATTAGCTGTTTGGCCCTTTGTTTTGGGTCTTGCTCCTGGCCCTAAACTGTTACTGTGTCTAACCTCTTGTTCCCTAATAGGTGATTCCAGGCTTAAAAGAGGTGAGTACTTAGGGCTAATCATAATCATTTTTATCTCTATCAGGATTGTAGTGAAGGATACAGTCACAGCAAGGGTTCGTGCTGTGGGTGTGTTCTGCACTCCTGTTGTGTGTGTTTTCTTTCCTCAATTTGAGCCTTTCAGGTAGATCTCACTTATTTTGTATTAATATTTTATTAGATTTGAGTATTATCCGCTTGTACGTTTTGTGATTTTGTAGTTAACCCATCACAGGCAGCTCGGCATTATGTATGTGCCTTGTAGTAAATCAGTTATTGATACAAGTCAAAGTAGACACACACATTTTAAAAACATTTTTTGTGATACTGTTATTACTGATAAGGAACAGCCAGTAGGGCTGGATATTAAAGCAGAATTTTGAGCATTGGAGAAAGCTCTCAAGAGTGAAATATTTACATTTTGGGACATGACCAGCCTGGGACAATACATTGAATGCAATCGGATAAGAAGAGGTCTCAGGCTTTTGAAGGTGCCCACTTTTAATGATAAAGGGTTCAGCGACACATGGAATGCTAATTTAGACAGAAGCTCGTGGCTTTAATGAAATTGCTAATTAGCAACGGAGAAAATCAATTAACCCAACTCGATTCACAAATTCAAGGTTTTTATGTAAGTTTAGCAAATTTTGAGTCAGATGCTAATTTTGTTAATTTTAGTGAAATTCTTAACAGTAGGATTGCAAGTTTTGAACAGATATTATTGTTACTAAACAAAATAAATTTAAAAGGGATAAATTAGATTATTTAAATAATAGACAGCGTAATTGGAGTACGAAAGGGACTAACCCCAAGCCCCCAGGTATTTCACGTCCTAAAACCCCTTCAGATCAAGGTGTGTGAACACCGGGGAGTATTAATGTTCGTGTTAGTAATAGCAATCTCCATCAATCTATGGGTGAGAATTTGCGGGGCAAGAGCCCCATAAGAGAAAGATCCACTAGAATCGGAAGAGATCTAACTATAGAAGGTAATAAGACCCAGATTAGCTCTAGGTACTCACCTCTTAGAAGCCTGGAATCACCTATTATGGAATAAGAGGTTAGACACAGTAACAGGAGCAAGGCCCAAAACAAAAATATAAGTATGTTCCTGATGCTGTGCAAATCCTGCATTGGGCAGGAACTGCATTAGGCAGTGAGGCATTTAAAGTGAGCTTTTAAGTGATAAATACAGTTAGACTACAGTTAATATACTCACTTTCTTCATGCAATGACCAATAACCTCAGCTGATATGACATGGATCTAATTGCATTCTCTTCACAGGTATGTTCTTGATGCTGTGCAAATCCTGTGTAAAAGCCTGACTGTGGCCTTGTAGAATTGATATAAGTATGTTCCTGATGCTGTGCAAATCCTGTGTAAAAGCCTGACTGTGGCCTTGTAGAATTGATATAAGTATGTTCCTGATGCTGTGCAAATCCTGTGTAAAAGCCTGACTGTGGCCTTTTAGAATTGATATAAGTATGTTCCTGATGCTGTGCAAATCCTGTGTAAATGTGATAGATTCATGTACTAAGCACTGGGTCCAATACCTAATTATGATTATAGGCTGACTCCACAACCAAATAAGGATTATTATTATCTACTGAAGTTCTGAACGAGATTGAGCACTGTTTTTGGGACTCTTGCCCCATAACCACATACTAGTAGTTGTTGATGTTGGATGGAGCATGCACACAGCGTGCTGCCACAGAGGAAAATACTGTGGCATGCACAGGGGTGCTATTAGGAACAAATAATGTGGAACAGCTGGATAGGATAGATAGCTCTAGGTAATGGCTGGTAACTGATCCTAGCTAATGCACATACTGATAGCCCTTAATGTAGGTATGAGCCCTAGAAAGTGACCCCCTACCACCAAACTGCTGATTGTGTAAGCTGTTTAGGTCTAAGGCTAAGTGTTATGGAAGCTGCCCTGTGTTTAGGTCTATAGGGCAGCCCCACTAGTGCTGAATGATGTCTTAGAAATAAGGCAGACAAAATCTAAGTAGCTAGAGAAGAGACAGGCATGACCTGTAGTCTGAGTGCTGTTGCTGCCCACGGACGCAGTCTACGAAGCACTCAGACAGGGAGCGAGCCCACACCTCTCCGATGAGCCAACGTCACGTGGAAGTGACGTCAGACATACCCTACGTATGTTTCACCATTACTGGCTTCATCAGGGGTGGGTAGAAAGGACTGCTGGTGGGGATTATAAGCACAAGCGTTTGTCAAACTCGTAACACAAGACCTGGGCAGGATAACAAGTAATAGACCAAATGACAATATGAACTACAAAGAGAGGGAAGCTTTGAAAGCACTGTTAGATAATCCAAATATAACAATAAAACCCTCAGACAAAGGGGAAACATTGTTCTAATGCAAACTGACAACTGATGATATGATATACTGCTGCGACACACTTTATTCGAGCAAATGACCAGTTTGTACCTGGCAGATACCTGGAATCCGCTGCTGCTCACCTCTGGCATGCCGCGTTGCGTTTGCCTTCCCAGCCACGGTTCATGCCTGGCTGACGGGCGGCTGATGTGTTAAATGATAATGATCAGGATTTAATAGGCTGCAATGCTTTGCGTGTCCGCCAGATGGCATAAATTCCTGACTTGTAAAGCGCCGAATCAGTAATGTGTGGGCTTGCAGGTGTTTCGCTTAAAAAAGATACTGTACCACAGTGTGCCATTGTAACTTGGCCTTGGCCTTGAGACTGAGTTGCAAAAATGTATCAATTTAGGCTTTTCATATTAAAGAAATACAAAGACCAGTTTTGCTTACAGTACAGTATTCCCCAGAGACACACCCGCCATGAGTGTTCAAGTGCAGCCCGTTTTCCAAAAACCTGACAGAAGTTATGCTTATTTGATATGGGCCGCGATTAATGCAACAGAGGATAAGATGGCAACAGTTGTTCAAATTTATCAGTATTTTATCGAACATTTTCGCCAACTCCTCATTTGTGGAAGCGTGCAATAAGGAAAAGGTTATGTAGTGACCCCTGTTTTCACCGTATTGAGCCCCAATTTGTTGGAGGGTATTGGTATGTGTCACAGGGTTTTTCCCGTATCTATGATCATGGAGGCGGCAAAAGGCGAAGGGTCGTGTTAAAACCAACTAAGAAACGACAGTCCCTGCCAAGCAATGCACCAGCACCAGCACCGGCAGCGGCACCGGCTTCCGATAACGGACCCACCGTCAGTGACAACCCTGAGCCCGAGCCTGATCCTGAGGCAGAGTCGGATTTCGCGGCCAGTTTTGATGAACTTTGCATGTACCTAAGCGATTTCCAGCCTCACCTGCTGACTACAGGTGGGCTAGTCCCGCTGCAAACTATCGACGTGGATGATGAAGAAAGCTGTACTGGCAGTGGACCGGCGCCGGCGCAAGCTGAATGGGAAATAGTATGGTGAGTACTGTATTGTTGCCGTATTATTTTGGTGGGGCTGGCTGGCTGGGTACTTCTTTAGGGGGCTGACCATTACTGTACATTAAAACTTTTCATTTTGTTTTTCCTCAGAAAAGAAAACGGCTAATGGGGTGATTTCGATGGATAATATTGTGCTGTATGCTGATGTTTACCGGCCGTACAGTATACTGTGTAATAAACCCGAAAAAATAAAACTATGCATTTATTCTACATGTTCTTTATACAGTACTGTATATGCACATACTGTACAGTACATACAGTAAATGATACTATGGGCCGGCGGGGGCGTGATGTGTTTGCAGCAGAGAGAGATCCGCTGCTCTCTCTCAGCGCAAACATCGGCACATTAAAACTTATTTTCAATACATTTTTATTCCTAGTTTAGATGTGCAGGGGGTCTCGGGAGCTGAACCGCACTGGTTTCAGGTTGGGGGACCCCCTGCTCCCCGAGATACAGACCTCTTTATGTGGTGCCGGTATCCCTCTGCGTTAAGATCCCGATCACGTGACCGCGACCTGTAAACCAAGCAGAGGGATACCGGCACCCCCAAAAGGGGCCTGTATCTCGGGGGGCAGGGGGTCCCCAAACCTGAAACCACAGCGGTTCTGCTCCGGAGACCCTCTACACATATACAGTATAAATAAAACACATATATAAATAAACACTCGTTCTTTACCTTAGCGGCTATGCGCTATGGTAAAGAAGCAGCATTTCTGTATTTTTAATCATATTGTACAGTGAGTTGGGGGTTCCCTGAGCCAGAAATCTAAACTCAGGGGGCCCCCTGCTCCTGCTCAATATTATTAAAAATACAGAAATGCTGCTTCATTACCATAGCGTATATCCGCTAAGGCAATGAAGGGGTTAACCCACCGTGCCCGCTTTATTGTGGGTAGCGGGGGTGGGTGAAGGGGTATTTGGCCCTTGGTGTGAGTTTAGGAATTGTGGGGGGGTTGCGGGTGCACTTAACCCCTTCACGACCGTAGCAGTTAATACCGCTACGGTCATGAAGGGGTTAAGACCTCCCGCTACCCCCCCGCAAGCCCTAAACAAGCACTGTTGGGGCTAATTCCCCCTTCACCCACCCCCGCTACCCACAATAAAAAAAAACTGACACATAGCAGCCGCCAAAAAATAAATAAATAAATCTAAATAAATAAATAAATAAATTACTATAAATAAATACATTTGAAATTCATTTTTATTTATAGTGTAGATGTGCAGGGGGTCTCCGGAGCTGAACCGCGTTGGTTTCAGTTCTGGGGACCCCCTGCTCCCCGAGATACAGCCCCCTTTATGAGGTGCCGGTACTAGAGCCAATCAGAGCGTGGGAACTTTATCCCTACTCTGATTGCTCTGGTATACCATGTGACAGAGGCATGGGGGAGAAAGGATGTGACGTCAATGAAAACCTGTCACATGGTACTAGAGCCAATCAGAGTAGGGATGGAGTTCCCACTCTCTAATTGGCTACCGTACCATGTGTGGACGGCCATGTTTCTTTTAAACCCTTCTACATTTATTTGTACTGTATATTGGTTTATCATGGGTGTGTATATAACGTGTGTATATATATATACTGTATATATCTCTCTCTCTCTCTCTCTTTCTCTCTGTCTCTCTGTATATATATACAGTATATATATATAGTTGCATGATGGGTGAGATACCAGCGTAATAATACCTTATATGAGTTCTCCTTCAATGTCGTGCAGGTGGAGCTAGTAGCTGCGGCTTTGAACACCGCAGACCAGTCCTCGTCCTCTAGTTGACCCTGAAGATCCTCCTCCTATTGAACCATAAAACGGGGTTTGACTGTCCTGTCAGAGTCAGTATTCACCACCCCTCTGTACAAGGCAGAGATCAGTCCCCGCGTGTCTGCCCCGCGCACGCAAAGCTGCTCAAAATTCGTCAACGGTGGTCTCACCGGGTGTGCGTTGTAATATGCCTGAACCTGGAGGTACCTCATAAATTCAGTGTTGGGTATGTCTGTTTCCGACTGTAATAGTTCAAAGGATTTAATCTTGCCTTTATCCTCCAGGTCCTTCAATCGCCTAATCCCCAATTTACGCCAAAGCATAAAACTCTTGTCTGACAACCCAGGAGCAAAATCCGGATTGCCGTATAAAGGCTCCATAAGAGTGTGTTTGGAGGTTATTGAGCGATTACCTTTAGAATCCTCCCAGACCGAGAGTGAGTTGAGCACAGAGGTCAGCGGAATGAGTACATCCTTCACCCGTGTCCTCGGGTACCAGATCAGGTCCTTGAGCTCCAGCGGGGCGCACACCTCCCTCTCCAGCGCCACCCACCGCCAGAGCTCAGGATCTCCATGCCACTGCGTAATTTGGCACAACTGTGCCGCTTTGTAGTAGGATATAACGCTCGGAACCGCCAGGCCACCAGCTTCCTTAGCTTTCTGCATCATTTTTACTTTAATCCGTGGTTTTTTACCGTTCCAAATAAATTGTGAAATTGCTTTTTGAAGCCCTGTAATGTCTGCTCGTACCACGGCAATCGGGAGAGTTTGGAACAGATATAGAATCCGGGGAAGGATATTCATCTTGACGCTATAGATCCTCCCCAACCAAGAAATACCATATGCCTTCCATTCCTGTAGCTCTTTTTTGAGAGTCCTCAACAGTTTGGGATAGTTAGCCGGATATAAAGAGCTTGTCTTTTTCGTGATATGCACTCCTAGGTATTTCATGGAAGAAGGACGCCATCTAAACTCAAAATTGAGTTCTATCAGCTTCTCTTGGTATGTTGAGGCTTAAGGCCTCTGATTTAGACTGATTTATTTTAAAAACAGAGATCTGGGCAAAACGCTCTAGAAGCTCGAACAGATTGGGTAGCGAGATGAGCGGCTTGGTAAGGGTTAGAATGATGTCATCTGCGTACAAAGCCACTTTGTGCTCCTGGGAGTGGATTTGTACCCCAGAGATATCAGCGTTGTTCCGAATTTGTGCTGCGAGTGGCTCAATGCATAAGGCGAAAAGCAGGGGTGAAAGCGGGCATCCCTGCCTCGTGCCACTTTTAATTGGGTAAAGTTCTGAGGGGAACCCCTGGTGTACCACCCTAGCTGCTGGTGCAGCATATAATGCCTTGACTGCCTGTTGGAATATGCCTCCAAACCCAGACGGCTTTCCAAGCGTGGACTCCAAGTATGGCCAATCAATCCTGTCGAAGGCCTTTTCCGCATCTAGGCTTAGGGCTATACTTCGAATCTCGTTGGCTCCTATAAAGTCTATTATATCCACAATCCTTCTAGTGTTGTCGGCCGCTTGTCTATTTCTAATGAAGCCAACTTGATCCGGGTGGATAAGCCTCGGCAGGATTACATTTAATCTATTGGCCAGTAGTTTAGAATAGATTTTAACATCTGTATTAATTAATGATATTGGCCGGTAACTTTGGCAACTAGTGGGATCCTTATCCTCTTTATGAATTACTGAAATTGACGCTTGGAGCATCTGCCCCGGGAAGGGCTCTCTCTGAACAGCTGGAGCATATGTGGAGCTAGAACTCCGATAGATTTTTTATAATACAGGTTGGAGAACCCATCCGGGCCTGGTGCTTTTGACGCTTTTAAGTTTTTTACTACCGCTTCCAATTCCTCCCTTGTAAAGTCGCTTTGTAGTGCCTCTCGCTCCAATCTGGTCAATTGTGGCAAGGCCGCATCCGCCAGGAATTTCCATAGATTACTACTTGTCCTAGCGTTGTGAACCACCTTCTCCCCATTATATAGCTGTGCGTAAAATTTCGCAAACTCCCCTACTATAACTTTGGGGTTTGAGGAACTCTGGCCCCCTGCTGTTATGATAGACTGAATATTAAAATTTGGTTTCCGATTACGGAGTCTGGTGGCTAGCATAGTGTCCGGTTTATTAGCTTTCTCATAGAACTTCCTCTGTGTCCAACTCATGTCTTTCTCAGCCCTGGAGGTAAGGAGGAGGTTTAGTTCAATCCTAACATCCTTCAACTCCTTCAGAGTATCCTCTCTACCTGTCCGGTTATGTAGTATAGAGAGCTCGTGTAACCTTTGATATAGCTGAGTTAATTTGGCTTCCTTTTTCATTTTCCTATTTGCAGCTATACCGATTAGTACCCTTCGTATCGTGGCCTTATGAGCCTCCCATAACAGAGACTGGGAATCCACACTGCCACTGTTTATCCGAAAGTAGTCCGAAATTTCGGCTTTGACTTTTTTCTGTATATCCGGAATTTTAATTATCGATTCGTTTAGCTTCCAGTTTGCTCCTGGCCTGACATACCCAATTTGACTGCATCTTAGCTCTATCGATGCATGGTCCGACCATGTAATATCATGTATGCTTGTGTCGGAGATTTGTGGGACCATTCTGCCCGATACAAAGAAGTGGTCAATCCTACTGTAGCTGTCATGGGGATGGGAATAGAAGGAGTAGCTGCGGTCTCCTTGGTGCTGCTCTCTCCATATATCCACTAGGCCAATTTGTTTTAGTCCCTTCAGTAATTGGGTATTTCCCTCCCTCCTTATGGTTTGCTGGGATGTGGCGCGATCTACACTGGGGTTCATGACTGTATTGAAGTCTCCTCCCAAGACTATATGTCCCTCAGCCCACTGCTGTAGCTTCTGGAAGAATGCATTAAAGAAGTCTGTTTGTCCTTCGCTAGGCGCGTATATACATGCCAGCGTTATTCTGGCCTGCTTGATGAGCCCGACTAGCACAATGTACCTTCCCTTAGGATCTCTTTTGATCTTTTCAACCTGGAAGGGGGTGTTATTATGTATCAATATAGCTACTCCTTTCTTTTTTTCCTCACCGGATGCTAGAAAGAACTTTCGGTAGTGTGAGTCTAGGAATTTTGGGCTGTTTCGTGAGCTGAAGTGTGTTTCCTGGAGGAAGACCACATCTGCCCTTCTCCTCTTAAACTCTGCAAAGGCGACCCTCCGCTTATGTGGACTATTGAGCCCTTTGGCGTTTTGTGAGATAAAAATTACCGCCATTTTATGGTGTGGTGTGTGTGTGGTGGTAGTTTATAAGCAAACTTGCTCTTACCCAGATCCCTGGGCTCTTGATGGACTTGTGATTCGTAATGCTGGCACCTGTAGAGCGGTTTCAGTCTTTTGCCGGTTGGGGCTGGGGTGAAGAAGGGATAAAACATGAGGGAAGAATACACATATACATCACACTTAAAAACAACAAGAACCGTATTGGTCCTGATAGACCTCGGGTTCATTGCCCGGTAGAGATCTTTTCTCTCTGAACCCCCCTCCCCCCTGGTCCACCTCCATGGCTCCGGAAACCGGCCACGGACAACCGGGTCTTTGCCAGGTAGGTAGGTTAGGCCCCACCTCCTGGAGTTGACGCACATACCTGCAGGCAGAGTGGTGGCTACTCCCCCCTCTGCCGGCAGTTATGCTTAGCCAAAACCTGACAACTGACCTCTAAACTACATGGAATTTTAGCCATTTTTAACCATGGTTTAAACCATAACTACCCTTATCTCTCCTCTCTATCTCCAAATTCACTCCCTACTCTATTTCTATAAACCCTAAACTAGTTGTTCCCTTCATTTAACAACCCCCTCTTCTCCCAATATCATTCCCCTCATGCTCTTGGTCCCAGCCGGCTCACCTACTCGCTCCTCCACTGGGATTTATGCCTTCCTGACAGCATATTGATGCTGACTAATTATTTATTATTTATTCCCTCTGTGCCCCTTAGCACCCATATAAGTCTCAGCTCCCCTAGGTGCACACTTTACTCCTTAGTCCCTCCCGCACCCCCCATACCCCCCCCTCGACCTCCGCGGTCCTCCCCCTCCAAACGACAAGGCATCCACCCCCTGCACCGCTAGCAGAGTTCCAGTCCCCATCACTCTGCTTTCTCATGTGTCTCTCCCCGGCGGCGGAACTCATGCGCCTCCGCCAGGGAAGACCGTATCACTTCCGGGCTGTCGCCTCCCTCCAAGCGTCACGCTGACATCCGCTGGGTCCTCCGTTGGCGTCCCTTCTGCTGCTCTCGCGAGATCTGGCACATCTACGTCACTGGACTGGGCGAGGCGGGCTCAGTCGGAGGCGGATCCTCACGGAGAGAAGGCTGGTCTGAAGGAAGCTCCCTGGGCGGGTCTCGCTATCGGAGCATTCCCTCCCGCCGAAAACCTCGCCGCCATGAAAGTCCTCGCGCCTCTTCTCCTCCTTCCTTCCCGGGTAAGTTGAAAGACGCCATTTTAGAACCCGAATAGCGGTGCTATCTCCATAGGGTCCACGACTGCTAGTTGAGTCCCCGTGGCTTGGTAACTTAGCACTGGTAGTGTCTCCCATTAGGGTGATTGTTTGGCAGTTCCGAAGGGTATCAACTTTCTTTATTAACGCAACAGGCGCAACATAACTTCACAGTCTTTATTCCAACCGTTGTTTAGGGACTTTTTCCGCCCCCCCCTTCTTTGTCCAGTCTCCTTTCCTTCGGGGGAGAGGATCCCTGCCGTCTTGGTGGGGAGTCCGCCTTATGCCCTTGTTGGTCCCCCTCTGGAACATTGTCCGGAATCCCCCGCACCCCCAGTTTTTTCAGGAAGGCTGCCCCCTCCGAGGGGTGTTTGAGCACGTGTGGTCTGCCATTTTTTATGGCCACGAGGGCGAATGGAAATGCCCATCTATACCGGACCTCACTGTCTCTTAATGCCCTTGTGACATGGGCTACAGCTCTCCGCCGGGCCAGAGAGAGGGGAGACAGGTCTTGGAACACCGTGAGGGTGATACCTTCAAAGGTGATATGGGGGGTGGCTCGGGCAATCCTACCCACCTCCTCCTTTATGGAGCAGTAGTGGAGCCGGAGGATCACATCTCTAGGGGGATTTGAGGGCAATGGTCTTGAACGTAGGGCCCTATGGCACCTATCCATCCTTAAATCGGATTCCGGTTTGTCCGGCAGGATAGAGGCCATCCAGCGGGTCAGCAGGGCCTCCGGGTCCAAAATCTCCTCCGGGATCCCCCGGACTCTTAAGTTGTTCCGCCTGTCCCTATTTTCCCCATCTTCTTGTCGGGCCTCCAAGTCCATCACTCTCTGCTCCAGGGCCTGCACCCGTGAGTTAGTTTCCTTGTGTAGATTTGAGCTGACATCCATTCGCTCCTCCAGATCATTAGTCCTTGTCCCGATCTGCATGAGTTCGTGCCAGAGCCCCTCCACCTCCCCCCTGAAAAAGGATTTCAAATCTACTAGCAGCCGAGATATTTCTTTTTTAATAACTTTGGACTGCTCCGCCACTGCCCTCGAGCCCTCTGCGTCTTGGGCTTAATCGGAGTCAGAGACTGCTGACAGCTCCGCAGCCCCAGCCTTGCTTTGTCCGGTGAAGTAGGCCCTGACATCCGACTTGCGCCGGGTCTTCTGCCTCGTTACTGCCATAATTTTTGGGGGCTTATTTGCCGATCCGGAGTGAGTTTGGGTGTCCTTAGCGCTAATTCAATTTTTTTGAAAGTCGGTTTTGATATAGATTATTTGCTATATTCTGCCGGCGGTTGGTGGAGCTGTGTGATTACCCAACCATCACCAGCCAGCCGCGCATGCGCATCGATAATTTTTAATGTGCCGATGTTTGCGCAGAGAGAGAGCAGCGGATCTCTCTCTGCTGCAAACACATCTCGCTCCCGCCGGCCCATAGTATCATTTATGTATGTGCCTATACAGTACTGTATGTGTACAGTACTGTATGTTAGGGGTTATAGGGGTTGTTGTTATACAGTATATATATATATATATATATATATATATATACAGTATATATACTGCATTACAATTCATTATAGGGGATGGCTTCAAAGAGAACAGCTCGCAAGCGCCCTCATGTGTTTTTACACGGCATTGCAGTATTGCAGCCAGCCGGAATAAATGCTTCAATCCCTGCCGGGAAAATAACGCTATACACTCCGGCAGAAAACGATCACAAACCTCAATACACCCGAGTATACCCGAATTCGCGGGACTAGCCGAGCGAGAATAAAGTGTGTCGCCACTGTACATCAAAGAGAATATGAGATTACTCTCCAGATTATGTCACCTGCTATCGTGTCCTAGATAGAGACCCCACAATCACCTTTCAAAAATAACTCAAAGTGATTCTAGCTAAGGGTCTAGAGGAACAACTAATATCAGAATATGTGTATCAGTTCATGTTCAATAAGACACCTCAGACTGCAACTTTCTATACACTCCCAAAAGTACACAAAAATAGGTCTCACCCCCCCGGACGACCAATTGTGTCCGGAATAGGGAATGTAATAGAGGGGCCGAGTGTATATCTTGATAAGGTTCTGAGACCTTTTGTCCTCATTCTTCCCTCATATGTCAGAGATACACAAGATGTCTTACGCAGGCTTGAGGGGATAACCATTGAAAAAGGCACTCTCCTGTGCAGTTTAGACGTCGAGTCCTTGTACACCAGCATTCAACATCCAGTTGGTGTACAAGCGACATCTTACTTCCTACGCACCAGGGGCACACTGCGTTCCATCCTCAATCAGTTCGTATGTAACCTATTGAATTTTCTATTAACACATAACCACTTTCTGTTTAATCAAAAGGTCTACCTTCAGGTACAGGGGACCGCTATGGGCACAACATGTGCCCCTACCTATGCGAACCAGTACCTGAGGTGGTGGGAAAAACAGACCATTTTGAGTGACACACTTCAACAGTTCACTGACAATATTATTCTCTGGTTAAGTTATATTGATGATGTGTTCATCCTCTGGAAAGGGAGCAAAGATCTGTTTATTAAGTTTGTGGAAACTTTGAACATTAACACCCACAACTTAAAACTGAAACACGAAATCAATAGGAAAGGCATAGTATTTCTAGATCTACAGTATGCATCAGTATAAACTCTGAAGGAGCAATCAATACAACTACTCACTCAAAGAAAACGACAACCAACAGCTATCTCAGGGCAGATAGTCATCATCCTGTATACCTTATTAAGGGGATACCTACAGGACAATTCCTGCGAATAAGGAGAAACTGCTCTGGGATAGCTGACTTCAAAGTACATGCAGAGATTATGCATCAGAAGTTCTTGCAACGTGGTTATAGCCACAAAACAATCAAAAAGGCATACCACAGAGAACTTGTAACTCCCAGACAATCACTTCTGCAGTGTAAGAGTAAGTCTGATGAAAAGAAACTTGAACGATTCATAGGCACATACAGTGCTCAGTGGAAGAGTATCAAAAACATTTGCAAAAAGCACAGGCACATATTACTTCAGGACCCTGATCTAAAAGAAGTACTGAACAATGAGCCAGATATGGTGAGCAGATGGTCCAGGAATCTCAAAGATGTCCTGGTCCATAGTCACTTCACCAAACCTAAGACTGATTTTCTGACCACATGGCTTCCATCTAAACCACAAGGAACTCACAAGTGTGAGTCCTGTAAGGCTTGCCAATTTGTAAAAACTAGCAAGACCTTCTCCAGCAATGGCAAAGAATACACCATATGTGGTTTCTTCAATTGTAGAACATCTAAAATTATCTACCTCATTACTTGCTGTTGTGGCATGCAATATGTAGAAAAAACTGGCAGAGAGTTTTGCCGCCGCATATTGGAACACATAGGATCTATCAAGAACTGTGCAGACACCCCAGTTTCCAGGCACGTAAGGGAGCACCATCAGGGTAATATTGACTCCTTATCATTTCAGGGAATTTACAGAATTCCCCCCACCATTAGGGGTGGGGATTGGGATAAAAATCTCCTGCAAAGGGAGTCAAGATGGATCTTTACATTATCCACTCTAACCCCTGATGGTCTAAATGAAGGGTTCCTATATACCCCATTTTTTTTAACTATATCACAATTATATATATGTCCCCTTAGTTATGCCAGGAACTGGGCTAGTATACATCTCTACTGCATCCAGTATCACACCTCTTGAACACTTTGTAACATTATCCCCCCCTCTCTTAGTCTCCTTATACAGCTGCAGAGGCACCTCCATCAGTAGAGCTAGTACCAACACTAATCCTTGTGTCTTGGTCTCATTGGGAGGTTCACCTAGCTAGCTCTTTCTATAGGGCTAAGTGTAATGTGCATCCAATAGATTGTATTTAACACACAACAAGGGGTTAAAAGCCATCATCCATTTACCACACAGCTAAAACATTAAGACAACTTTGAGAATTATTTTATTACCACTTTAGCCAGAGTGTCAACCTTACTACCACCATAGCTTCAGTATATCATTATTTGTCTTATGCAGCATACGATACGAGTCCTGAGGGGCGTGCTTAACTTGCATTACACTTAATATAGCAAACGCACCTACAGGGGAGAGTCATCATAGAAGCGCACGGATTGGTTAGGAAACGCCACCAATGAGAGTCTGCAAACACTCAGTTACTATGGCAACGCTTGCACTTATAATCCCCACCAGCAGTCCTTGTTACCCGCCCCCGATGAAGCCAGTAATGGTGAAACGTACGTAGGGTACGTCTGACGTCACTTCCAGATAAAAAGATGCTCCCAGTAACCCATCATAATATTAGCAAAAGTGGGAGCAAATGTTGTGCCCATGGCCATCCCTTTAATTTGTAAATAAAAATCTTCTTCAAACTTAAAATAATTGTGAGTTCAAAGGAATTGCACACAGGTAATAATAAAATCTATTACATTTGTGTATTTTGGGTATATGATAAAAATGGGGAATCTCTTCAGGACACTATAAGGGCACTACTTACACTACCTAAGTGTTTACTATATCTAGTAACAGGTATATATAAGTCACTGGACTACTAGTACCTTAGTTAACTTGCCCACACCTCTTCGGTTCTTTTAATTGTTTTTATCAGTTTTGTGACTTGTTTCTGTGGAGTCCAAACAGTTATATTTCAAGTTTACCTTAATAAAGATTATGTTTTAATTAGGGTGTTTTTTTCTCTGTGTCACACTAAAGGGATTCTTCTCTATCTTAGACTGTCAATTATCCCGATTCCCTGTGAGCACCACCCCACCTACACTGTTCGGTTACATTCCCTCTTTTTGTAGAGCATGGTACCTTTTACATTATATATTAATGCCGCTTTCTCTCTGTATATAAGGTAGGACGGAAGATTTAATACTTTTTATGGGGTATGTAAACGGGAACCCTTTTAATTTAAAGTTTACGTATAGTGTCGACGCACTGAGTATTGCATTTTTAGATCTAATACTTTTTGTGTCTGAGGATATGGGTATACAAACAAAGACTTTTTACAAAGAGGTTGATTGTAACAAGTATTTAGAAGCCTCTAGCAATCACCATCAACGATGTGTTAAAAATATACCCTTTGGGCAAATTCAAAGGTTGAGGAGAAATTGTTCAAGTTTGGAGGATTTTAAGAGTCAGTCAGCTTCCTTAAAAAATAAATTTTTATCCAAAGGACATAAATTGTTGAATATAGATCAAGCATACAACAGAGCTTTGGCATTACATAGGGAAACAATGTTAAGTAGTGAAGTAAACAAGGGTAGGAATACTGATATAAATAAGGAAGTTCTATTTATTACTACATTTAATGGGGCCTCCAACTGGATTAATAAGATAATGTCACAGTATTGGGGGATTTTACAATGTGACCCTATTCTTAAAAATATTATTGCTGAACATCCTAATGTAGTTTATAGGAGAGGCAACACGTTTAAAATGTGCTGGCTCCCACATTACTTAGGAGTCAGCATAATATAAGTATAGCCACACGCACCAATAATGTGGGTTTAATGGGTTTTTATCAATGTGGTGGCTGTTGCCTAACATGTAAATATATTAAGGATAAACAGAGGTCTTTTACGTCTAGTATTAATGATAAGATTTACCCGATTAAAAGTTTTAATAATTGAAATAGCAAATTTGTAGTTTATGTTTTAATTTGTGCGTGCAAACTCAAATAAGTAGGGAGGACTAAGCGTACTTTAAAACAACGCTTTTTAGAGCATAGAGGGAACATTCTCAGAGGTGTCCTTACACATGGAGTGTCAAGGCACTTTAAAATAAAGCACCCCTGTGGTTTACACCTAATAGGTATAGAACAAGTTGAGATGGGACCAAAAGGATGTGATAGATTTTTAAAATTACGACAGAGAGAAACCTTTTGGATTCATGAATTATGTACACTCTCACCGAGCGGTCTCAATGAGGAAATAGATTTAGTATCATTTTTATGTTAATTTTAATGATTCCGTTTGTAATTTTTATGACTCGGGTTGAGGTTTTATGGTATAGTTCAATTGTATGTCTATTTTGAATTGTCTTCTCATGATTTTTATCAGTATGCATTTTAGTATACTCGAATTGCAATTCCAATTTATACCCCCCTTTTTTAATGTATCTGATTAGTTATTGATTAGATGTTGTAATTAATCTGTATAAAGTATAGCCATGTGTCTTTGATTAGTAACTATATAATTATTAAATTATTGAATTGTAATTTTTATTGGGAAATTTGTATAGGTATAAGTTTGTATATACCTGTGTTATTATGTGCTATGAATAAGCAGTTCTTTAAATTGATAGAAATGTATATTATGATATGTTTTAATTTGACTCTTGCGACATAATATTTTCAGATATGAGGTAGTATTGTCAGCTATTTGATTGTTATATTCTTTATTATCCCACAAGGGGGAGGTAGCAAGGGTTTGTCTGAGGTAACAAGGACACAAAGTATATAAGAGCATTTAGCACCACTGAAAGCCACACCCCGATGAAGAGGCCACATCTGGAAATGCATAGAGTGTCTTCATTGGTGAGAGAGAGAGGTTTATTGTGGGAGGAGTGCAGAGTGAACCGCCACGGAGGAGAAGGAAGGGAACTTACAGTATCACTTGGTGATCCGGGCTGTGTTTACATTATCCCTGAACCGCTGGCTTGTTACGCTGCCAATACGGAAGAAGGAGTCTACTCGCCACCTAGCCCCGCCCCTAGTCCTGCCCCTAGCCCCGCCCCAAGCCCCGCTTTTTTTTTTAAAAGAAAGAAATTGAACTAATATGATTTAATAACAACATTTGTTTTTAAAATAAGTTTATTGTATTACATTTATATTTTAATACAATTAGTCCTTATGTGTTTGTGTGAGTGTGTGTGCAAGTCTGTAAATGTCGGATCTAGAAAATAAAGCCAGATGTGAATGACTAGTTTCCTGAACCCCTTAACCAGTGTCTGGATGCCCCCACTTCACAATATCTAAAGCAGCAATCCCGTCTGGGATCTTACCTGGTCCGCAATCTCTCAATGTCCAGGTACCCTCATTCCCACAATATTATAAGTTGGAGGGGAGGTGTTCCCTACCTGTCTTCTGGGTTAGCAGTGATTCCAATGTCTCCCGTGTGAAGCTTGAGTCAGATCTAGAAGAAAGCAGAATAGATTATTTTGGTGACGGTATCGGGCAGTTAAGATATATAAGGTTAAATAAGATTTCCAGATCCAGAGTATGAGAGAAAGTGTGTGACAGAGAGAGAGAGAGAAATGAGACAGAGAGAGACACAGAAAGAGAGTGTTTGACAGATAGAGAGAGTTTGACAGAGAGCGAATAGGACAGCGTGAAAGAGTTTGACACACAGAGAGAGAGGGTGATACAGAGAGAGGATAACAGAGAGAAAGAGGGTGAGAGAGAGAGAGAGAGAGAGAGAGAGAGAGAGAGAGAGAGAGAGGTGACAGAAAGAGAGAGAGAGAGAGAGGGTGACAGAAAGAGAGAGGGTTACAGAGAGAGAGAGAGAGGGTGACAGCGAGAGAGGGTGACAGAGAGAGAGGGTGACAGAGAGAGAGAGGGTGACAGAGAGAGGGTGAAAGAGAGCGGGTAAAAGAGACAAAGAGAGAGGGTGGGTGACAGAGAGAGAGTGTGGGTGAGGTGGTGGGTGGGAGGTAGTTGACAGGATGGGTGGGGGGTGACTGACTGACACTTGGGTGGGTGACTAACACTTGGGTGGGTCACTGACTGACACTTGAGTGGGTGGGTGACTGACTGACTGACACTTGTGTGGGTGGGTGACTATGACTGACTGAGTGTGTGTCTGTACACACACACACACACACACACACACACACTCTGTCTCACACACTCTCTGTCTCACACACTCTCTGTCTCACACACTCTGTCTCACACACGCTGTCTCACACACTCTGTCTCACACACTCTCTGTCTCACACACTCTCTGTCTCACACACTCTCTGTCTCACACACTCTCTGTCACACACACTCACCATCTCACACACTCACTGTCTCACACACAAACCGTCACACACTCACCTTCTCACACACTCTCTCACTCACACACTCACTCACTCATTCACACACTCTCACTCACACACACTTACACACACTCACTCACACACATTCTCACTCACACACACTCTCATTCTCAAACTTTCACTCACACACTCTAACTCAAACACACTCACTCACACACTTTCAATCATACACTCTCACTCACATACTCTGTCTCACACACTCAGTCTCATACAACTGCATGGCAGAGGGGGGCCTCAGCAAAGCAGGGGGTTCACCACACGTTTGGGGGTTGCCGCATTGCAGGTTGGCCGCCACACAGTAGGGGGGATAACTGCATGGCAGGGGGGTCGCCGCATGGCATTGGGGCCTCTGTATGACAGGGAGGGGTGCCGCCCAGCAGGGGGGCCTCCACATGGTAGGGGGGGCACTGCCCGGCAGGGGGTTGTCTCCACACAGCAGGGAGGCATGGCAGGGAGGCAGGGAATGTTGGCAGGGCAGGGAATGTAGGTGGGGAGGCAGGAAATGGAGGCAGGGGGGCCTCCGCATGGCAGGGGGGCCTCCGCATGGCAGGGAGGCAGGGAATGGAGGCAGGGCAGGGATTGCAGACTTGGAGGCAGGGCATTAAATGGAGGCATGGGAAGAGAGGCAGGGAAGGGAATGGAGGCATGGCAGGGAGGCATGGCAGGGAGGAATGGGAAGATAGGCAGGGAATGGAGGCATGGGGCTCACCTTCTTGCTTCTTTCTCCTTGCAATAGAAAAAATGTGTGGTGCTCTCAAGACAAAACCGTAGTAAGAGTAGAATAACAGTTGTAGATATATATAGAAAAACAACCCTATAATAAGTAAATGTCCCACAGGATGCCACCTGGTTGAAAATTATCCCACAAAGCAAGGAGGTACGGATAAAATCAAAACACCTGCCGGTGACCAGTAAATGAGAGATCCTATGCTTCAGGACAATATGAATGGGATCAAACTGGAATAAACTCACTTGGGATTCTTTATCCACGATAAGCAGCAAGTCCACTGTGTCCAGTGCCCCAGGGTTGAATGTGCCTCCGTTGATGAATGGTCTTCAGAGAGAAAAAAGGAGAGAAAAACGAAGCACTATATCCAGTGCTGTTGAAACAGCAATAAAACCAACAGGCGTACGTTCCCATAAAAATAAAACTATTTAATGGATCAGGAATATATATTACAAAACACACCAACGTGTTTCGGACTTAGACGGTCCTTTGTCAAGGTGACACCTTGACAAAGGACCGTCTAGTCCGAAACACGTTGGGTGTGTTTGTAATTATATTCCTGATCCATTAATAGTTTTATTTTTTATGGGAACGTACGCTGTTGGTTTTATTGCTGTTTCAAACAGACTGGATATAGTGCTTTGTTTTTCTCTATTTTTTCCTTCTTTCTCCTTGCAGTTGGATCCAAAGGAAGGGGCCAACATCACAGCGCGGGCTCACATAGAGCCTGGCTGCCTGCCAAAAAAATCCTGGCAGAAGGCCAAGTCGCGTCAGTCCAATCAAGAAAGGGGATTTTTTTTTGTTGTTGTTTGTTTCGGCATGAGCAGGGAAATTAATTCAAAACCACGTGTGCTGCTTGGCAGGTCACCAGCGATCAATAACCTGTCGCCCCGGGCCACCACAGTGTATATATATATATATATATATATATATATATATATATATACTGCTGCGACACACTTTATTCGAGCAAATACCCAGTATGTACCTGGCAGATACCTGGAATGCGCCGCTCCTCACCTCTGACAAGCCCCGTTGCGTTTGCCTTCCCAGCCATGGTTCATGCCTGGCTGACGGGCGGCTGATCTGTTAAATGATAATGATTAGGATTTAATAGGCTGCAATGCTTCGCGTGTCTACCAGATGGCATAAATTTATGAATTGTAATGCAGTATATATATATATATATATACTGTGCAGTATTGCAGCCAGCGGGAATAAAATGCTTCAATCCCTGCCTGGAAAATAACGCAATGCACTCGGGCAGAAAACAGTCACAAACCTCAATACACCCGAGTATACCCGAATTCGTGGGACTAGCCGAGGTCGAATAAAGTGTGTGACCAGTGTATATATAAGAAAAGAGGAGAGAGCGCATGCCCCATAGCGTAAAATAGTAATAATTTATTGGAGGGGGTGGGAGAGGGAGAGGGATAAGAATCGCACTCACAAGATTTCAAATATAAAAGCACGATTGTGAATAAATATCACCGCCAAGTTGAATGATCACCGCAATCCATGGATAGTGTCCACCGGAAAGATGATACTCTGTACTTGTAGTCAGTCAGACTCGTAAACCACCTGGTGTAGCCTTTCCGTTGGTTTTCTCCTACTCGGCTAGGTGTCTCACTTAGTGCAGAGGAACAGAAGGTCTATGCAAACAACCTGCGCGACCCGACCAGAACTACTGTTCGAAACGCATAGGAGGTTGCTCTCCTCCGTTTGTTTGATGTTTTCACATCAATAAACATTAAATTTTTGTTATCCTGGGACCCACTTCATTGGACTGTGCGCCAGTTTCCTCTTTTGTCTACAGCTATCCATATCTACTTGGCTGCACGTCTACCAGGAATCCAAAGGACCAGTGCAATATGTAACTACTTTTAACAATTTGAGGGGGACCATCCCCATTGGAGGTATTATGGGGGTTTATTGCTTGCCCCTACCTCAGGGATCTTTTGACCCCACAGAGGATGTTATGTCTTATTAGCCTGAGTTCCTTTCTCCATTATTTGTGTGATCAAACACTGGAGCGCAGTTGTCACTACAAATTTTACTATTTAAACCAAGCAAGTCACCATATATCAATTAGCATTCATTAATCACATCCAAAAACAATTTAAATACCATCCATAACAATTACACAATTAACTATTTCAATCGTTAAACAGTTGAAGTTACCATCAGCCAAAATATAAGTACCAAAAAGAATACAATATACAAAAGCAAGCCTCACCATGACCTAAAGTACACCATACAAGACCTAAAATTACATCTATCTAAACAGAAAATACATTATACACACATTTATGCATAGCATCATAGCCAAAATCATTTTAAATAACGCACAACAAGCTTTTCAAACAAAATCATTTCTTACCCTGTATGTATATATCGATCTAGACATACATACATACATACAGTGGCAAGAAATGATCTTTTAAAAAAAAAATCACATGTAAAAAAAACATAAAAACATGTACAAGTTAAAAAAAATACATTTCTTTTGTTCACTTACCATTACTTGACCCACTCACCGACTCCCGTTGAACAGCTTACTCTCGAACCAATCCACGCACAGTAAGCCATAAAATAATAAACCATAAAATAATAAACCATAAAATAATAAAACACCACAATCCAGGGGTCTTCTATTTGTAATCCATCTTCATCTGTATTCTTCTTTCTTGTATCTTTTTCCGCTCTCTTCCAGGGTCTTCTTCTCTTCTTCGGCCACGCCCTGGTCTTCTTTTTCCTCCAGAGGTCCTTCCTCCTCGGCGTCTGCCTTTTGGTTCTACGAGAGACCTCTGGAGACCACCTGCGGTATCCTCGGGCTTCTCACGGGTATCAGGCTGCGTGGTCCACGGGGGACACCTGCGGGGAAGAACCGATAATAGTAATTGTGCCCATTACTATACTGTATATGTATGTTAGGGGGTATAGGGGTTGTTGCTGTAATACATGTATATATATATATATATATATATATATATATATATATACAGTGTTCGACAAACCTATACATTTGCACGCCCCGGGCGAGTGGATTTAACATCGTGGCGAGCTCCTATTGGCCCAAGCAGCACACGTGTGGTACTAGGTGGTGAGTAGATTTTTTTGTTCGGCGAGTAGATTTTTTGGTGATTTGTCGACCACTGTATATATATATATTTATAGGGAAAGGGAGAAACAACGGCGCAAATACTGTTAACTATACAATAAATTTAAAGCATAAATAAGTTTGGATCGCTGGTTACTCTAAAATGAAATGAAGAGAGAACAAAATATAGTGAAGTACGTTTAGTCAAAATATATTCGCAAAGGTAGATCGCTACTTACAAAGTAGCAGATGTAAATAAGCATATAGGATATTATAATCCTCTCCGTCCTGCTGCCTGGAGTTGTGATGTAACTGTCCTCCACGTGGAACGCCGGAATCCATCGTGCCGGTTCTCCTCTGGCTGCAGCTCTTCTCATTGACTTCCTGGTTGTTCCTCCGATCTCGCGAGACTAGCCCGCTGACGTCACTCAGCCGAGATTTCGGCCGAAATTCAAGTACTGTCCAGGAATAATCAGGGGATTCTGCTGGCATGTAGATATTCAATAGGGGAGCTGAAAGTTTGTCTTAAAGCCTCCTCCCTACGCGTTTCGTCCTGGAACTAGATGAAGTCCTAGTTCCAGGATGAAACGCATAGGGAAGAGGCTCTAAGACAAACTTTCAGCTCCCCTATTGAATATCTACATGCCAGCAGAATCCCCTGATTATTCCTGGACAGTACTGTATACTTGAATTTCGGCCGAAATCTCGGCTGAGTGACGTCAGCGGGTTAGTCTAGTTAGTCTTTCCCCCTATATATATGCTATTGTGTGTAGCTTAACTTCAGGCAGCAACTGTTACTAATTTTTGGTTTAAATTGTATCAATTTGCGCACTTAGTATTCTATAGTTTATATATAATTATATATATATATATATATATAATTATATATATAGATATACATTTATTTATTTATTTAGTGTGGGGCTGTTGTGAGTGTATTTTTTTAATTGTGGTTAGCGGGGGTGGGTGAAGGGGGCTATTAACCCCAACGGTGGTTGTTTAGGGCTTGCGGGTGGGTAGCGGGTTGGCTTAACCCCTTCATAACCGTAGCGGTATTAACCGCTAAGGCAATGAAGGGGTTAAGTCCACCCGCAACCCCCCCAAACCCAAAACAGCCACCAAGGGCCAAATATCCCCTTCACCCACCCCCGCTACCCACAATAAACCTGGCACGGCTGGTTAACCCCTTCGTTACCTTAGCGGTTAGCCGCTATGTTTAGGAAGTGGGCTTTAAATGCATTTTACCTGCCTCGGATGCATGCCGGGGGGCTCTGATGCTGCTATTAATGGGTATCATCTCCGGAGACCTCCGGCATCAATCCCAGGCAGGAAAAAGGCCTGATTTTTTTTCCTGATTCCCCTGCTTAGTGCACAGACCCCTAAATGACCGCGAAAATACCGCAACATATTCCGAAAAAAATAAATCCCGGAAAAAATAAAAAAAACGCATCTGCCCGCGGTTATCAAAGTTGCGCCGAATCGGCCGCATTAGGATAAAGGCAGCCGCCACTGTATATTAAATTCAGTTTCTACTATAAAACTTCTAAAACTAAATCCAATTGGAGTAGAAAGGCAGGAGCTGTTAAGAAAATAGTACTGACTGGGAAAACATTAAATCCATGCTTGCTAATGCAAGAAGCCTGACAGATAAAGGGAGTGAGCTTGAATTAATAGCTACAAGAGAGCAGTATGATATCATAGGCATTACTGAAAAATGGTTGGATGAAACTCATGACTGGGCAGTTTATTTAGAGTGTTAATCCCTTTTCCGAAAGTATCGAGCAAGTAGAAGAGTAGGTGGAGTACTGTATATTTATATTTATTATTATTTATTTATAAAATGTTTTACCAGGAAGTAATAAATTGAGAGTTACCTCTCGTTTTCAAGTATGTCGTGGGCACATAGTTATGATGACAGATACATGTTACAAATACATGGTCATATAGGAGAACAGGGTTATACATTATATATAATGACATTGCATTACATAAGGTGAACGGGTTTATACAGTACATTAAATATGAAGACATTACATTAACAGTTAAAGATAAAGTAAGTTATAGACGTATGTAACAATTACAGACCACATTAAAATGTGAGACAGCTTTATTTTTTAAAGAACTTTGACTAGTGGTGGTTTTGCAAGTCTCAGGTAGATTGTTCCAGTTGTGAGTTGCACGTTAACAGAAGGAGGAGCAGCCGGATGCTTTGTTGAACCTTTGGACCATGAAAAGTCCCTTGTAGTCAGATCTCAGGTGATAAGAGCTACGTGTGGTAGGCGTGAGGAGCTTCTTCAGATATGGGGGTACTGTAGGATGCCCAAGAAGTATTTGAAGGCAAGACAGGAGAGATGAACTTTGTGCCTAGACTCAAGTGATGGGAAATCTAGTTCTTTGAGCATTTCACAGTGATGTTTGTTGTAGTTACATTGGAGGACAAAGCAGCCTTTCATCCATAAGCATTGGTTGCTGAGATATATGAGTATGCTGTGCCCTATTAACCACAAAATAAACATGTTTCCATTCCTCTATCATAATACCTAAAACAGTAAGCAGCAAACTTCTATAGGGAGGAGCGTGTGTATTATGTACAGTTTCTCACTAATATTAGGCAATCCTTTTCCTTTCTGCATACTCCCATAGGGTATTTTAAATATAGTAACTCTGAAACGTCAAAGGGGTAGGTTTATTGGCTCAGATGCTTTACATAGCAGTTACTGAGCCCCTACCAATTTTCCAATTAGTGCAGGTATAATACACCCAGTGTCAGTCTGGACATCACCCTCCATTGAATGTGTAAAGCGACAAGATTATATAGATATCTATATAGAAGAGATAATTAGAGATATATAGATATATATACTATTCTATATATATTATCTAGATAGATAGAGATATATGTTATATGCATGGTGGAAGTTTTATTATATTCACACCAGGGAATTTGTGCACCCAGTTTACCTCTATAGTAAAGATAAGTATGATACTGTTTTTAGCCAGATTTTAATTGACTACTCACATAAGCTCATGCTTTATTTAACCCCTTCAGGGCTTTTACACTTTCACCAGTGCATGGGACTACTATTACACACACACATATATATATTTAGTGTAGGTACCTGCATTAACGGGTATGCTTTGACGTGGCATGCAGGCTTACAAATGCTTTGGCCAAAGGGTTTAACAAAATACCCTTTTTCATGAGATTATTATTTTATCGTAGCCTAATTGGTAGGAGCGCAGGAATCGTTCTTTTTGTTTTTCTATATGTAAGGCCTACTTTTTTACCTGCAGCAACCTTCTATAGGGAGGAGCGCGGTATTACGTACAGTTTCTCAGTAAAAGAGATATGTTAACTGAAAATATGTTTTTATACTTATAACAATAATAGTAGATAATAGATTGATTAATATTACATTTTATATATGTTTCATTGTGTAAAGTGATGAGTAGAGTGAGATACTGGGATATATAAGTGGACAGGATAATCGCATCATCAGTGTAACTCATACGTCCCTATTCCTCTGTATCACAAAACTTAATATATTAATTGAGACAAATTTACAGATGTAGCAAGACTCCTGAGCTGTGGCTGGAAAAGCAAAAAGCTGCTGATCCAGAGACTCTGCCTACAGTGGTCACTCTGTGGGATGGGGGAGGATTCATGCTTATGGATTTACCCCCCACGGCGTTAATCCTCTGGCACCAGGGCAGCCACGGTTGTATGACTGCAGCTATCCTCTATTCTGGGGACAGTCTATCTTGCTACATCTGTAAATTAAAATGGGATCCAAACTCTTAGTATTACTGCACTATACCTTGATAGGATGAGAAGGTTCGCTTATTTTAAAATCCAAATTAAATAACTAGACAGATAGTTGTCCTACCGCTCAACCTATTAATCAGTTGGTATGAGCCTGCTGTTACTCATGGCTCAGTAGCAACATTTATATGTGTATCTATTTATGACGCACAGCCTTGTTGTGTGTACATGTGTATTTGGATACAGTTGCAATCGGGACTCACATTTGTGGTTTTTACTCTTGCTGACAATGTTATTGTGGATTGTGGTTTGGAGTCACCTAATTGTGTATACGATTGCTTGCATTATGATAATTTTTACTTAATTATATATATGGTGGGACCTCTCTACCAGTGTGTCAATATAGAGCTCATAAATGGCTTTTGGGTACTAATCCCTGGAGTTACAGACTCATAAGTATGGCACTGTATTAACTGTCTTATGGCACTGCATTAACCATCTGATACTATACCACACTTAATTATACTAGGGTGTTTTTCCTGTGCACATTACATGTACGGAAGCTGATCTTTTCACCAACTAGTGGTTCAATGGTGGTTTCTTGAGCTCTTTTTCCTGTGTCCACTACTACACTGGCGACACACTTTATTCGAGCTCGGCTAGTCCCACGAATTCGGGTATACCCGGGTGTATTGAGGTTTGTGACTGTTTTCTGCCCGAGTGCATTGAGTTATTTTCCAGGCAGGGATTGAAGCATTTTATTCCCGCTGGCTGCAATACTGCACAGTATATATATATATATATACTGCATTACAATTCATGAATTTATGCCATCTGGTAGACACGCGAAGCATTGCAGCCTATTAAATCCTAAACATTATCATTTAACAGATCAGCCGCCCATCAGCCAGGCATGAACCCAGGCTGGGAAGGCAAATGCAACGGGGCTTGTCAGAGGTGAGGAGCGGCGCATTCCAGGTATCTGCCAGGTACATACTGGGTATTTGCTCGAATAAAGTGTGTCGCAGCAGTAGCTAGCTAAATTCTGTTATTAGATCCTATACCATACCCTAGTATATAGGAGAGACTTCACAAGCACACAACATACACTGTGTGTTTCCGTTGTTGCTAATTACATGAATTTGTGAAGCTCTTCTAGGATATAGAGGTGTACTGATATATCTGCCAGATTACTATACTCTACAAAAAATAGATGGCAGTGTTCTCATACATGAACTGATTGCCTCTATACAAAGGACCTCTATTCACCATAGAGGATTTTAAATACACTATTGTAAATATATCACAACCATTTATTTTTATATTTTGTATATATTATGGTATATTTGTTGATTAAATACTTTATTGATTTTTATGTTACGAGTACAGAATGAGTTTGAGATATAGCTCAGAGATTCAATTTGTTCTCAACACCGAGCTGTAACCTATCTGAAAGAGTGCATCCAGAAGGGAATCTTTTGTGTCTCCCTGATTATGGAAACATTTGTGTGTTTGATTTTCAAACTAAATAACTGCCATGTGTAAGATCAATGCATTTCCTTTAGCTACAATATTACTATATTATGGATCAAAGCATCCATAGCAATAAGAGAAAAACGTTAGAGTTTTAACTTAAGCCTGTTATTAATTAACCCTCATCCACAAATCCTCTAGCATGGATGTATTATCCTATTGGTAACATGCTTGTGCATGGATTGAAACAGGAGAAAAATAAAAAGGATTTAATCTTTTCTGATGAACTATCGTCACCCTGGAACGATTATCCACTATGGCATTCCCCAAAAATTGTTATTTATCCTTGAAACAGAGACCACAGCATCCATTAAAGTTTAAGGTGGGAGGACAATCACTAGAATTGGCCCAGGACCTTTTGTTACTGTACTGTATCTTTGAAGGTAACCTCAAATCAATTTTTGCGTTGTGTACATTAAATCTACAATTGTAGATGTCCTTACTGTTTTCGTCACCATTATCATGCGCAGTCCTGTGACCATGCCAATTGTGGCCCAGGAGGATTAGCACTGCAGGGTTCCCATTGAAAGGACTGAACACCCCGAAGCAACATCGTTGATGCCACTTCCCCCAGCAACGCATTTTCCCGGAGTTTCGATTGTGAGTCGAAAACAATAAGGATGGCTACATCTGTACAGTTTACTGTATATTAGCTGGAGTGTGTCCCTTTTGCAATCAGAGTATAGAATGTTTTTTTTTAACGCCAGGTATCCTGGTTAAGGCCCACTTCTAGCATGCCATTATAGCTCAGGCAGTGGTACCTTACATTTCATAGCACTTCCCATCCTCTTACTGCTTCTTCCAAGATAATGACCAAATACACAATGCATATGCAACTTCCATAAAGGAAAATGGAATCAAGTATGTCAGAACACCCGCATAGTAAGTCATTTTTTTCACTTTTACAGTAGTACAAATTGCATTTACTGTGCCGGAATCGGGTAACCATCTGTATTATTCTCTATGAATAAAGTTCTGACATGGCAATCATCATCCTGTGTGAAAAATACAGAGTAAAATGATACGTAAAATAAGGCTTTAAAGCTCCAATATGGCTACATTCAATAAATGAGGAGCAGGTGATTGCCTTTTAAGGATATTAACACTGCTTCATTTTTAATTTAAACCTGTTTTGATTTTGCTTTTTAAATGGCAAAAAATGAAGGAGACTCAAAGTACAATACTCCCTGTACTTAGAAACACAGATTATGATTTACCATGAAAATATCTGCTTCCTGTATGCCCCTTATCTCATTTTTGTAGATAACATATTTAGATAGAAAATGGTGGTCATGATGCATGTACAATTTGTTTGGCAGCATTGCCCCTCTCTTTATCTTAGACTTCCCTTAATCTTTGCTCATCTTACTCCTCATCCCTGCAACATCTTATGATGCATCTTGACATGTTATATACAGTATCCTGTTATGGAAGGTACAGAATGCAACGTTACTGAGGACATTTTATCATTAGTATGTAATTATATACCGTGATGTGAGGTGATACACATGATAATCAGTAATAACACTATAATGTACTGTACATCTTTTTTTTGACTACCACTGGGTTTCTACATATTTGAAAAAAAAGGGAATGAGGGATGAGAGGTATTTATTTGAAAGTTGGAAAACTCTGTAGAATGATAATATAATGGTTCTTACCACTTTTTTTTTGTTTTTTGCACAACACCCCACTGTCTGAGTCATCATTTTTAGGTAAAGTCACTTTCTGTGTTATTAATGCTATGAGTTCTCTAATGAATACTGATTAGTTGTTCACAAACATCTTTCCCCTTTCCCACACAAACACAATAGTAGAAAAAGTTAATGTATCTGTAGACGGACGTTCACAGAGGTACACAATTGGAGACTTTATAATGTGAAATTATAACGAGGCTTTATTGTGCCTTTTCCTTAACATTAGAAAACCATCCAAACAAAGGGGAAACAAAGCTTCTATTCACTTGGGAGTATTTCTAGTGAAATACTATGCAATTTCACAACTCCCTTAGTTAAGCATGTCTCCCAGCCCAAAAACATATAGCATGAAATAAGCAGATATAAGAAGTCTCTTAAGAATGAAAGTCTTATCTGTTTCTTGGAGGGAAAATCTTATCTGTTCCTGGTTCAGCTCCCTTCCCTCAGGGTTTGTCAGCATTCAGGTTTAGAAGTTTTCCCTGTGTCTTGAAAGCAGCATCTGCTGTGTCTTCTGGCAGAGCTCAAGACAGGTTGTGAGAGTAAAGACAATCTCTGCTCTCTCTCCTAAGTTCAGCTCAGGTATGAGCTAAGGAGACTCATTTCCTGTCTCACAAGACAGGCTTTTGTAAGCAATCTAAATCAGGCAGGTGGTGTTTATTAATTGACTACCAGCAGTTAACCACCCCATTGCTAGATTAAAGGCACATTACTTGAACAGGGATTACTCCCCTGTTACATACCTCCCCTGTTTGTGGGAAGCTCGGGCTTGCCACGGCCAAAGCCCATCCTTCCACTCTCATTCTAGATATCTCAGTGACTTGAATGAGAGTGGATGGAGGAAGAGAACCCTCAGTCCTGCTGGTGTTGGAGCCCTTTCTCCAGTTTATTCGTGTCTCCTCCTGAAGGTGCTTGAGAAAGATCAGCACCCCTCAGTCGCTCGAGGAGGACTTTTTCCAAGTATAGTCTTTTTTCTATGTGCGCGGTCATGAGATTTCCCTCGCGTCGGGTGCTCGTCTTATTGTAGGCATACTGTATGGCTGCAGTTGCAGAGCGTTTAAAAACAGCCCTTTGAGTTTTCCGCTCTTGAAGCTGTCTCTCTGCCCTTTTCCCACTCAATGGGGTTGCTAGTTCAGCCTCTTTGGGGTTAAGTTGCAACTCCACACCCACCTCCAGAGAATGTCCCATATTTTCAGCTTCATCAGCTAAGGATTCTTCTGGTTTTGATTCAGCACGTGTACCTTCTTTTATTGCCTGTTGGGTTGCTGAAGGTTTTTCTAGTGCTTGTTTAGGTGATTCAAATTTTGCAACCTTGCCTTTCAGATGAGCGGTATTCCCAGCTCTCACTGTACCCTTGTCTTCATGGGTTTTTGAGGCTGTGGGATACTGACGCTTAGTCAGGGTCAATACTTGTCCTTGTAGGACTGTAATTTCATCCGCGAGAGATCCCTGTTTTTTGAGTGCGTCTTGCAAGTCTCTTCTCAGGGAATTTATCTGCATGCTTTGCTTTCTCTGAGCTTGCTTCCACATTTTTATTGCATTGTGAAGCACTATGAACTTCTTTGCTTGGGCCACAGCTACTTGTTTCAGTTACTTGACCTTCTTGTGCTCCCTTTTGTTCCACGTCACCTGGGTTCTATGCTTGGCTTTTAGCGTTGCTTTGGTGATGCTCAGGGTAGCCTTCAGTTTCTCATGCTGCTTTGTGGGGACATACTGGGTCATCAGACATTCCTGCAGCACTTGAATTTCTTTAACAGCCTGCAGATTGTCATCCTGCAGAGTTCGCTGCTTCTCCTCTTCCTTCTCGAGGTGCGTACGCAGACCTTGCAGTTGGTTCTGCAGTCAGTGCTCTGCTTCAAACTTCTCACCTTCCAAAAGTCTATTTATTTCTTTAAGCTCATGCAGCTTTTCATTTTTTTCCTTGACGTCGTTTGTCAAATTAAAATTTTCTTCTTTGAGTTTGACGTTTTTTTTTTGTAATCTTAAATGTTCTCCTTTTTCAGTCTCTGTACAATTCAGGGCCTCTTTGCAGTCCTCATTTCCATTTACGCACATCTGCTTTGAGACTGACAGTCTCCTGGCGTGAGACATCCTTCTCTAGGTTGAGGGTCTGAAGCTCCTTCTGGGAGACTTGTAGATTTGTATTAAGATTGGCAATCGTTTCTTTAGAAATGTCCAGCTCCTCAGTGAGACTGTGTAGTTCCTTTCTGGAAACTTCCAGGTCTGTGCGGCAGCTGTTGGTCTCATGATGTGAGGCATCCAGTGCTCTGCGGAGTGTCTGAACCTCTTTTTGAGATACGTCCACCTCTATCCGGACACTGTTGACCTCCTGTTGTGAGGCATTCAGCTCTATGCGAAGAGTGTGAACCTCTTGCTGGAAGACTGTCATCTGCTTCAGTGCCTCCTCATACTTCTGCTTTAGCGTAGCCACCATTTTATCAGATTGGCTCTGCTTTTCATTCATGGCGGAAATAGTAGCATTTGCAGTATCTAGCTCAGTCTTGAGATCGTCCAATTCTGTCCTGGCTAAAGAGTACATTGCGAGCACATATTCCTGTAGCTTCACGTTATTTTTCTGTAGCTCTGTGTAACCATCTTCCTTTTGTTTCAATTGTTCACGGAGCATATCACAGTCATGCCTGGCATTTTTCAGGGCATCCTCAGGGCTGGTCAAGGGATCGTCACTCACTGGTTCCGGCTCCACTTCCCTGGGATGGTTGGTTGAGGGTTCCTCACTGTTGGCACCGGACAGACACTTCTTTGGGGTACACGATTTCTGCCTTGGGCCCTCTGGATATTCGGTTATCCGCGGGACAAATTCTCCATTTTCTCTAGGCTGCAGGGCAACTCGGTCCCCCTTTTCCTCCACAGGATCTGCGGACGTGTCTGTTCCTTCCACGGTAAGTGAAGAACCGCTTTTCTTTTTCTTTTCCGCCTTTTTGTTTTGGATGACTCCGTCCCATCAGGAATACTGGGGTCTTTTTTATTTGAAATTTTAGCAGCGTCACTGGATCCACCCGGCTTTGCTTGCAACTGTAGTAGCTGACGGAAATATTCGGTGATCCACTGCTCCCACTCTGTCTCCTGCTGATCATATTCGTCATCAAAGGGAGCGGTCTTTTCTGTTCGTGCCGAGTTCAGGCACCCCCACCATTCTTGGGGTGTTTTGTGGGTGTGTCTCGGTTCGGGTTCCCCGTAAGAGATGTCTTCCTCTTCCGTGGGGGTAGGGTTCATTACAGGAACGCTGCATCTTGTCCTCCATTTTTAGGCTATCAGGTGTAATTTTCTTCCTGACTTCAGGAGGCGCTATTGCAGCTGTTGCCACTGTATTTGCTAGAACCCCCAATTGTGGTAGTCCTACAGATGGGCATATTTTGCTTGTAGAGGTTGTAGCTCTCACAGGCATCTCTGTAGACTTTTCTTTCTTGGGTAATTTTTTTTTCAATATCAGCAGTGCTGTGCATGCATTTTCTCTTATCAGGTATACAAGATGTGCAGTTGCTAGGTAAAACCGTCTATTTGCTTTACACCATTTACTTGCTAGGTGCAATCTCTCATTAGGTATGCTGAATGTGTGGTTGCTTGGTAAAAACTTCTGTTTGCTTTACACTATTTACTTGCGAGGTGCAATCCCTCCGCTTCAGCAACAGAATTTGGTTTTCTGCCTGAGTTCAGTAATTTTCAGTCTCATCTTTGGGTATTATGGCATTCACACTTCACACTTTGGGTGTCTCTTTTGCTCCCAAGATATATATAGGCAGACTTTTTACTTGCAGAAAAAAAAAACATTCTTTGCAGTGGACTATTTCTTTCATTCCCGGCAGGGTGACTCAACACTCAGCAATTGGCTTTGAAATACCTTTTACACAGTTCAGCAATCCCTTTTCCCCTATAGGGCAATTTTACACTCAGCATTTGTTTGCTAAAAATTCCCCTGCTTCAGCACAGTCTTGTATCAATTTTCACACTTTTCTGCATATACTCCATTCACAGCTGGTAGCCCTAGGCGGTGTGGCAACCTTTATTTGCAAAATCAGTACCACTCGTGGGTCACCATCTGTATTCACTGCTTCAGCGAAACTTTTGAAAACAACAAACACCTATCCTTTTTTAAGGGCTGACTCACTTCTTGAACCCTGACTATGGCTGGAAGGCAAAACCCCTATTTCAATGACCATATTACACTTTGTGATAGGCAAATAAGGTTTAGCTGCTTCAGCATTCTCTCTCCTCTTGGGATTGGGGAAAAGAGTCCATCTGTGATTTTGTAAG